>PVIR01009831.1:0-51878 GCA_004026965.1 Petromus typicus | reverse complement strand
TAATTGAGAGTTCAGTTCCCTGTCAGCCACCTCATTATTCATTCATTCCACAGCTCATCAAACACTGATTAGATGCCTGCTTTTTAGTAGTCTAAATCTGGTCCACAGGCCAGAAGGATCGCTCCTCTCCTGGAACTGATATACTAGGGAGGAGAAACACAGTGAACCCAGAAACTATTCCAAAACTGAAGCAACAGGGTGCAAATTTAAAAAGAAAAAGATGAAAGGAAATATTGCTAGACCCTTAAAGCTTATATCATGAAGGCCAAGTATTCTCAAAGATGCATTGTGGAGACAAATCTGTGAATAGAAACTATCAGTACAGATTTGAATAACGTGTGTGCAAGAAAATGTGCTATGAGCACCTAGAACACAGGTATTCTAGGTAGAAGACACCATGCTGCCAAAAGCCACACAAAGGAATCTCCTTAGCAAATACAGAGAATGAAAGAAAGCCAGCAAGGCAGGCTGGGACAAGACCAGAGCAGGGAAGCATTTAGGGGAAGATATTTTAATGTAAGGATGGAGAAAAACAATTAGAGAAGTGGAAGAAGAAAGAAATGTGAGATCCAGGATTTTCCAGAAAAGGGAAATTATGTTTGAGGAAGGCTTTGAAGCATGACAGGAATTCATAGTGCCAAGTTAGGTGTGGCGATGGGCCACTTCCTTTGTCCAGACAGTAATGGATCAGGTGGTGGCAAAGGAGGTGGATATCATCCCCCCACGGGTCCCTCTGGATCCCATAGGAGTTGTTACTGCTGTGCCTTCGGATGTTTCCCCTTGTGTGCCCACTGTAGTTATAGAGGAGCACTGCCCCCCAAACCAATTCTGCATGAAGTTTCCTGTGTTGCTACATAATCTGGACTTTCTGAAATAAAGTTACTGGCAGCCTGGATTAAAGGCTAAATGAGTGCTAAACATGCCACAGAGGTCAGAAATAATGTATCGCCCAGGGCTTATGTACTTACTTTCTACCATAACAAACTACAGTACTTTCCCAACCTGGAGACATTGTTCTAGTAAAGGTTAATAACCTTCAACTGTTTTCTCTAAAGATGATTTCTATGCATCCAGAGGCACATCCTTAAATACTCCAATAGCCAGCAAGTTGCCCCAGCAGGGCAGTGACTTCTTCCATTGGGTGGGATAGAGATCCTGTCTCTTAGAGTTCTATAGTGAAGCAGAATCAGTAGATATGTACTGATGCAAATTAAACTTAGAATGGATGGCATCCAATAAACGTTCTGTGAACTCATGCTTTTCTCTGTGCAAAGGAACTGGGGAAAATGATGACAATGGCATGTTCCCTGATAATACATTGTCATTGGAGAAACAGACCTTCCATGATGGAAAGAACAAATAAAAAAGGAAGGAAAGGGAAAAAATGAGAATCTAGATGTGTTGTGGACAAGTTCAAGTTCTCAATGTTAAATGTGGTTATATTGTATGAATAAAATGTATCAATAAAATCAATTAAAATATTAAAAAAATTAAAAAATAGGAGGAAAATGTTCAAAAGGAAACAGTAACTGGGTAGAAGCAAGGAAAAAACAAAAATAAGGGAAAGAAAAAGACAAACAACTTATGTACATGGGGGGACTGAAGGGAGGACAAGGAGATGGGAAATATAAGAATCAAGATAAATCATACACAGGTACAAATTCTTAACGATAAATGTGATCATAATGTATATCTAAAATGTACCAATAAAGTAAATTTATTTTAAAAAAGAGAGAGAGGTAGAAGGAGGAAAAAGGGTGTAAAAAAGGAGTAAAGAAGTGTTGTGAATGCATACCAACTCTACAAAAGGAAAATGAACGTTGTATATCTCAAATATGTACTAATAAAAAGTTAAATGAAACAATAATGTGATTTTCATCAAATATATATTGTAACCAACATTTACCAAGAAATAGAAAATATATTTCTTAGCTCCCAACACGGACAACTTGCCAAGTTTGAAAGTTTGCTAGGATCATGAAAATGGAGATCAGTCACTCAGGGGTGAGGCCAGCTACCTCTGGGATTTGGGGGTTACTGTTAGCAAGGTCTACTCCATGGGGATGCTCTGTGCTCTCCAGGCTTCTTCACACTATGAGGTGCAGTGACAGGGTAGGATTTCTATTTAACATTTTCAAACAACCATGGATCAGGTAAAGAGCAGAGAGTGAACAGCAGAACAGGGAGCCCCAGAGCCCTCCACCAGCCTGGGGAGCCAGCAGCCCCTCACAGTCAGGAGGAAGATGTGTAGCTTGCCTCTGGCTGGAAGATGGGGATCAGTCTCCTCAGTCAAGAGGGATGGGACGATACATTGGTATAGCTGGGATGAAACACATGTGCTGCCCCAGCAACAAAAACCTACACTCAGTGTGAGGCTGAGCTGAGCATGTCAAGTACATGTCACACTTGATCCTCAGAACATGGGCAGACTTCAGAGATTTCTAACACTCAGGCAGAGTAGCATATAAAACTATAACTGATGAGACTATCAGAATGATTTCACAGTCCAGACTCTCTCCCGAGGATGAGGAGCATGTAGGAGCCTCCTCTCTGACTCCTCCTCGAGGAGGCATGGTCCAGCACAGGAGGGCTTCCGGTCAGGTTTTTTTTTTTTTTTTTTGTTTGTTTGTTTGTTTGTTTTTGAGACAGGGTCTTACTTTGTGGTTCAGGCTGGCCCTGAGCTCAGCCTCAAACTCACATCACAGCAATCCCTCCTGCCTCTGCCTCCTGAGTGCTGGGATTATAGGTGTGAGCCACCACTCCTGGCACTGTGGTATGTGGGTACTGGCTGCTGCTGGGCGTGAGTCACTATGCCCAATATGGTATGTGGTTACCGGGGATCAAACCCGGCTCCTTGAGCTTACAAGACAGGTGCTGGAACCACTGAGCTAACTCCCTGTTCCCAGTCAGTTCTTACTCTTTTATATTGACAGCTATTTTGATTAGATTTGATATATATGTATATAGTGATCTGTGTATTAATTATTTAAAAAATAAGATGCAGGTTGGATTAAGAATCACAGTTTTGTTAGAGATGCTATTAAGCAGACTTTTTATATGAATGTGATTAAAATTGTTGCATGAACTAAATTAGTTTTTAATTTCACAAGGTTGTCATTGGCTGGTTTATCATAAAAGAATGCTATAAATCATTTGCATGAACTCTTTTATTTTGCATCTAAAGTGTAAAGGAAATAAATTATTTGTCTGAGATGACAGGAGTTGGGATGAGACCTTGCATTCAAAGTTATATACTACTTATAATTTCTTTTTAATTAAGTATTTCTGGATAAATAAAAGTATGCTTAAATATTACATTTGCTTTTGTATTCCTCCTATAAGTTGCTAGATCTGCTCTTGAGTAATATTAAATAATATTACCTGTTTTTAATAAAAAACATTATAACAACTTTTTATATGTGATAAGAGCAGAAAGCTATTATGAAAATAATTAGTTGTTAATATTTTAGATTTCAGCATTTCATTTAATGTAACCACATAGTATTTGGAAACGAGAGCATCACTGGAAGCTCTGTTAGTAAGAGATATAAATATCCTCAGAAAAAATGAAAGAATATAGAAATACAGGTATTTGCAAATGTTGATGTAGCTTCATTAGAGCAATTTGTCTTGATTACCAGAAACAACTTAATAAATATCTTATTGCTATCACAATCTTTTACTTTGTCAAAAAGTGTTTTTCAGAACACATGTGAGGTATTAATTTATTGCCCAAAGAGGAAATATTAAAATATGTAAACACTGATTACAATATTATATTATAAACATTATATAAAATAATAATTATACTTAATATATGTAAACACTCATAGAAAACCTAGATATATTTTTAATAACATTAAGACACAGTAAATTTATTCTTTCATAAATGTACTGGGAAAAATGGGTTTAAAATTTCCAAAGATTAAAACTAGACCTGTATCTTTCAGCATACACCAAACTAAAAGTGGTTTACAGACCTGAATATTAAAACAGAAATGCTAAGCCTGCTAGAAAATAGGGTACGCAGAACTCTTGAAGACATTGACATTGGAAGACTTTATGTACAAAACGTCAGTAGCACAGGAAGTAGCACAAAGAATCAACAACTGGGATTTCATCTTATTAATTTTTTTTTTTCCCAGCAAGAGAAACCACCAACAGTTCAAAAAGATAACCTCCAATGTAGGACAAAATTTATACCAGCTGTTCTTCAGACTATGAACTACTATCTAGAGTATATAAATACTTAAAAAATCAGACGCTTCAACTTAAAAAACCCAATTCAGAAATGCGCATCTGAAATGAACAGCTACCCTTCAGATGAAGCATTAGAAGCATCCCAGGAAAAAATGTTCAACATCACTATTCCTTTGAGAGATCCACATGAAGACAACACTGAATTTTCATCTTACTCTGGAAGGAATTGCTGCTATCAAGAAATCAACCAATATCAAATTCTGTCTGGGCCGTGGAGAGAAAAGAATCCTTAATATATAATATTTATTAATATTAAAATTTAATATTTAATATTGAAAGAACCCTTAATACATAATACATAATAATATAATTTCTGCCATAGACTGATGCAACTACTGTGGAAATAAGTGTGGAGATTCCTCAGAAAACTAGGATTAAAGTTCCCAATTGACTCTACTGTTTCCCCACTGGGTCTATGCATGAAAGAACTAAAAGCATCATACCACAGTGACATAAGTGAACTCATGTAGCAGCATAATTTGTAATAGCCAATTTTTGGAAATACTCAAATCTCCATCAACTGGAGACTTGATAGAGATGAATATTTTTAATAAAATGGAGTATTATTCGGCCATAAAGAATGATAATTTAGAGACATTTATAGCTAAATACATGAGTATCAAGGCTACACTCATAAGTGAAATACATAGGACAGATGTGTAAATACGTTATCATTTCTCTAGTGTGAGAAAGTTAAGTTGGAAATACAGTTCAAAATGTATGATAGGTATTGTGAAACAGGAACGAAATGTTCAAAGGGAAAAGGGAAAGGAGGGAAAGGAGGGGAAATTAAAGAAGAGAAAGAAATAATTTGATGGTAAAAAGGATGAAACAAACAAAACTTATGTAGATGAAAGATGAAGTGGTTAAAGAGAGGGCCAAGGAATGGAAAAAAAATAAGAATCAACACGTAGCATGAACTGGTACAAGTTCTCAATGATGAGTGTGATCAAAATGTATATCTAGAATGAACCAATGAACTCAGTAAAGGTGGAAAAAAGAAATTGGTTTATAAGAGTTCATTATTTTAAATATTCATTATTAATATTAGCCATAGAAATATTCTCCTTTATAAACCTCAAATATATCTGATATGTAACACAAAGAAGGGAAAAATAATTTTCTCATTTTATCATACGAACTGTTACAATTCAGATTATTTTATTATAATTAAAATATGAATCAAAGACTTTTATTTTTAAAATTTGAGCACATTATGAGGAAATGCTAATACTGGTTGATGAATGTTAATATATCAGCCTGAGTGGAAATATTGTTAATTAAATAACCAGCACATAGTTGGAATTTGTAGATGTCTGTTCTGTGTACCCTGATATTATGTGATCAATAGAACTGAAAAAGTTGCCACTTGAATCAGATAAATTATCCTCAAAATCTTTAATTTGGTTAGGTACTAAAATACGACCTTGTAAATATTCATATTTTGAAACACTAAATCTCAGTGTAATAGTATTTGAGGAAAAGTCACTTAAATGAGTAAAAAAACAGCCAGTGAGATAACAAGGATGGAATTTAATCTGATAGGAGTGATATACACTGTGCACAGAAAACAAAAATAGGCCACAGGAGGACACTATAAAAAAATGACCAACTGCAAGCCAGGCAGAGAGCCCTGACCAGGGCCTGACACACCTGAACCTGATCCCGGATTTTCCTTCTCTAAGACTGAAAGAAAGTATGCTTCTGTTGTTTAAGCTGCCCAGCTATAAATGTTTTGTTGTGGTCACCTGAGGCTAGAGCATTCCTTTTTAGGGTAGTTCAGATGATAGAGGAATTGGAAATGTATGTATTAGTCTATTTTCCACAAGTCTAAATTTTTCATAGTTGGGATCTATGAAATCTATTACAATATTACATAATAATAGCTAGAAGAATATAAACTGAGAGTGCAGGAAGAAAGAAGAAAAGAGAATGGTGAACAGGGACAGGATTTACCAGCACAGACCAAGGAAGAGGAAGCTAACGTAAGCACAGAAGTGAGTGTGCAGTCAGTAGAGGGTAAATGATAATTCTTAACTCTCTGTCTCCCGAGGAAACATCAAGGTAACAACTCTATGTGGACCAAAGGCCATCAGTTTCTACACCTTAATAAAAAGGTTAGAATCCAGCTAAGAAAGTACAGTACTCAAGTGAACACAAAAGAAAAACAACTGCACTGCCCCAGTTAATAAACATTTACATCACCACTGTCACATCATCCTCCAAGACACATGACTCAGGACTGCCCTCCGCTCATAATTTCTCTCTCTTTTATGAGGGGAAGAAAGTGAAGTGGCCTTCAACATTTTTGACCTTTCTTTCCACTGCCTATGGGCAGATATTGCATAACTCTAGAGCTGACAGAACTGACATAGCAGGGGCCTGGAGAAACTGAAGAGCAAGATAGTGAGGTGGGAGCCTGCTGCTGCTGCTGAGGTTCTGTGGCACTGATAGAAGGCACAAGATTGAAGACCACCTCTTCAGTGGAAGAAGGACATTGTGCTTCCCATTCCAGGGCTTTCAGTGCACTTCCCACAGAGGGAGTTTCTGCATAAAACATGGAGTTCTGCTGGGACTGGCATAATTTGGTGGTGAGAACAAAGGAAAAGGGACATCAACTGACTCTGCAGGATAGGAAGAAGGGGGCTTCCTTAGAGGACATGAAAGATAGAATTACAGTGCATCGCTGGTGACCCAGCCAGTGCACATCTGTGAGACACATAGTGAGAAAGAAGCCACAGGTCCTCAGAAAATAAAATGTAAAGCACACCCTCAATACACACACACACACACACACACACACACACACACACGAGTAATGTTCCTTTTTTTTTTTTTTTTTGAATTTACATGCACTAATCCAAAGAATATACATCCATGGAAAAGATGTGAGAGACTGTCAGAATTCCTTATAAAGCTTGACCAGTGCGTGTTTGCCCCCAGGCAAGATCAATTTTTAAAGACTAGAAAAGTTCACTGTCTCTTCATAGGCACTAATACTAATGTGAAGCTAAAAGGAACATGACTAATTAAGAAGCAAGGAGACAATCAAAGCAAGAAAATAAATCTGATGCAATTGATCCTAAAGAACTGTCTGATAAAGAGTTCAATAACATTATCTGGAAGCTCAGTAAGTTATGAAAGAATACAGATAAACAACAAAACAAAATCAACAAGACAACACACGAATGAAATGAGAATAGCAACAAAGGGATAGAAAACACAATATGGAACCCAAACATTTTGGAGCTAAAGAATATAATAACTGAACTAAAAAGTCAATAAATAGATTTAATAGAAAACTTGATCAAGCAGAAGAATCAGAAAATCCTGAAACATATGAATTGAAATTGCCTATTCAGAGGAGAAAAAAATAGAAAAGAGAGGCAATAGTTAAAGAACAAATGGAACTCTATCTCACGATCAGACATACTTCCTACTTATGGGGAAGTGTGGAGAGAGAGAGGAAAGAAAACACATTTAAGGAAATAATGCCCCCAATATTCTCATATTGGATAACATCTTAATTTGTTAAGTACAAAAGGGTCCCAAAGTTATGGACCCAAAGAAATATGCACAAAGATACATTTTAGTTAAATGTCAAAAACTTTTATCCATATATGTTGGAGCCATTTGACTGTAGCCAGAGAAGAGCGACTTATAATGGACAGAGTAGCCTCTAAAGAGTATCAGAAGATTTTATATCCAAAAAAATTTCATGAGACAGAATATTCAAAGTAATGGTAAAAAATGAGTTGACAATAAGAATACATAGCAAAATAATTCTTAAAACATGAAGTTCAGGTGAGAAAAAAACTTCCAGAGACAAACATAAACCTAATGAATATAGATTCAATAAATCCTCAACAAAATACTAACAAGTGAAATTGAACAGTTCATTAAAAATATCATAAATCACAATCAAGTAAGTTTTATTCCTGGGATGAAAGAGTGGTTTCATATATACAAAAATTTATAATCTAGCATTTATCAAGGAATAAAGGATAAAAATAATCTGACCATTTGCATAGATCTAGATAATGTATTTCATAACATTCATTGTGCTTTTTCTTAAGACCTCTCAATCAACTAAATATGTAAGGATTAACTTAAACGTGATAAATCCTCTGTATGATAAACCCACTACCGAACTCATAGCTGGTGAAAAATTGTTTAAAATCAGAAATCACGCAGATGCCTTCTCAGTCCTGTGCATATGGTACTGGACATTCTAATACATGTAATTAGATAAGAAAAAAGAGTCAAACAGAAAAGGAAGAAATAAACATATTTCTGATTTTGCAGAAATGATTTTATATTTAGAATACCTTAAAGTCTCCAACCAACTTATTAAAAGTAATAGATCAATTTAATAAAATTGCAGGATAAAAAATAAACATAAAATGTAAGTTGTTAGAGTAATGAAGAATTAGTTGCAATGAAAATAATTCTATTTGGAATAACATCATAAAGAATGAATACATTTATGAATAACATTTTATGAATAACATCATAAAAGAATGTCTTTTAAAACTCAAATAAACTTAAACCAAAATGAACTAACATACAATGAGATAAGGGGCTCTTAATACCAGTGGGTAACAAACTTATTCAAACTAAAGTTAACTTTCCAATGTTTTATGATGTTACACCTAATTTATGTGGCTTCTGTAGTGCTCAAAATTTTCTTCAAAGAAGTTATATTAAGAGTTGTCCTCAGCTGTATGATCCAGGTTGAGGTCTGAGCTCTTCCTCAACGTGACCAGGAGTACTCCCTGTAGCTCAATTTTCTTATATTTTCAAGTGAGGATGAAATAATATCTACCATATAACATCATTCTATCAGGATTCATTGAGAATTGGTTTGTGAAAAGTGCTTCGGCCAGCACTACCTACTGAGGTCATTTGAAGTTAGTTTTAGAAACAGTTTATTAGTATCACACACATCTTTGTGGAAGTGCTGACCAGAGGATCATGTTTTTATTGGGGTTTTTTTTATCCTTTCTTAATAAATTGAATTGGGAATAAGGATTTTAAGATCGTCAGAATTTTGTAGAAAGAGTGTACAATGAAAGTGTACACTTTATCTCTTTGGGCTTGATGTTGATATAAAATGAAAACAGAGTATATTTAGTCATTTTGAAAAACTATTATGTGAGGAGACTATTTTGATAATTGATTTAAATATGTCTTGGAGTAAGACAAAAAGAATCCAACAAATAAAATAAATGCTGCTGAATTGCAGTATTGTTTTTATTAGTGTAATTACCACAAAAGCAACATAATCAAAAGAAACACCTGAAGAAACTGAAAATGAGTTATTATGGATTTTTGCTCTAACTTCTGTAGCAAATGTGATTAATAAAAGGGAAAGGAGTCTTTGGTACAGGCTTTTCCTATTAATAAGGACACTAAACAAGGATTATATAAGTATTACAATTTTAAGTGAATTTTTTTACGCAAAACTACTTCAGCTTTTATTCAGTTTTATGGCTCCAGCATATCTAGATAAAAGTCACATGACTAAAATAAGTATGAAATGACAGACTACCTTCCAAAGACATATTAAATCTTTTAAACTGTGAACAACACTAAAAATGTGCTTTTATATAATCCCAGCTATGTAATTTTAAAGCTGTAAGCTTATTTAGATACCTAAAATTTCAATATCTACAAGAAAATTATGCGATAAGCCCATATTCAAAGTTAATATAGTAGCCAAAATATGATAGTTGAACATCATTATACATATCTGTTTTAGAGAAATAGGTCTTTGTTTCCTAATTTAGTACTTAGGAAACACTTCCCTGAGAGAGTTATTTTCCTTCCTCAAAGCCTTTTGTGTTAGTTG
The DNA here is from genome assembly GCA_004026965.1 of Petromus typicus. Taxonomy (NCBI): domain Eukaryota; kingdom Metazoa; phylum Chordata; class Mammalia; order Rodentia; family Petromuridae; genus Petromus; species Petromus typicus. The sequence continues at coordinate 41,767 of PVIR01009831.1, read as the reverse complement.
AAGCTCTGCTGCCTTTTAAATTCTTTTTTTTAAACTGAAATCTTTATTGGTACATTGCGTATACACATCATGATTGCACTCAACAATGAGAATTTGCACCAGTTGTCAGTATATGACACAATTTAATTCTCATTTTTCCCATATCTCTAGCTACCCCACCACTCCTGCACCTTATATACATAAGCTTTGTTTCCTTTCTTTTTTGTTATAATCTCATTATTTTCCCTCTTCACCTCATTTTGCTTTGAGTATTTTCTATTTCACAATATATAACATGCATCCTAGAACTCATTTACATTTTAATTTTCTCATACCAGAGAAAAATGAGATATTTACACATCTGTGACCTATTTATTTCACTAATGAGGATGTCCTGAACATACATCCTGTATAAATGATTCAATCTTATCATTTTTTACGGCAGAGTAATACTTGATTCTGTAGAAGAACCACAACTTTTTTATCCAGTCTCCAGTTGATGTACATTTGGGTTGTTTCCAAGATTTATCAATTACAAACTGAGCTGCTATAAATACGGGTGCACACATGTCACAATTCTTTTGTATATATACCTAGCAGAGGAATAGAACAGTCAAATGTCACCTCTACTCATAGTTTTTTTTAAGAATCTCCAAACTGATCTCCACTACAAAGCCACTGTGATAAAACTGCATGATACTGGCAAAGCAACAAACCCGAGGACCAGTGAACAGTGGAGTAGATTAGAAGATCCAGAAACAACTCTAGATACACTAAAGTATCTTATTTTTGACAAAGGAGCCAAATACCCTCAGTGGAGGAAAGATAGCCTCTTTAACAAATGATGCTGGAAAAAGTGGTCTTTAACCTGCCATACTCTAAAGCTAGATCCTTCTCTTTCACTGTGTACTAAAATAAAATCAGAGTGAATTAAGGATCTGAATATTTTTTAAAAAGACACACTACACCTGAAACAAAACAGGTTAGGTAAAACTCTTGCCTTTGAAATTCTTGACTTAGATCTTTGAAACAACCAGATGGCTGGGAGATCTGCAGTTATGGATCAGCAGTGAGAAGGCACATCTTGCCTGTGAAGTCAAGTTAGTAAGAGAATCGCTATCCATGAAAGGTGATCATCCTGGCTTAGGTTCATGGCCTGCCTTGTCTTTTGATCCATTTATCCTGAGCTCATTTTACAGAAGGAGAAAAAAACAAAAACAGAACTTAGAGAAGGTAGTTAGTTACTCGGAGGTAATTAATCAGAGGTCCCTACAATTCTGCACTTCAATTCCATGTTCTTTCTGCTACAGTAGCCTACGACCATCCAAGATGAATGATTAGAAGAAAATTTGAAGAAAAATATGAAAGTCAAGCCACCAGGGGCTTTCTCTCCTAGCAGTAGACACAATATAGAAACAAAGGAAGTACTGATATATATATATATATATATATATATATATATATATATATATGCATATATATGTATATATATGTATATATACATACATACATATATATGTATGTATATATATACACATACATACATATATAATAATTATTATTATACATAATAATTATTATTATACATAATAATATGTATACACACACACACGCACACACACACACACACACACACATATATATTAGTAATGTGAAGCACCACAGCAAAATACAGAATTCTTTAGTAGCACATAGACACATGGATTAGCATGAATAAATCCAGCTGGATCACCAAATCAAATGCTCTTAAAATTGCAGGGATTTTTTTTTTCACATTGTTACAAAGTTAAAAATATTTTGAAAAGTGAATCATTCATTTGTTATTTATAACAGAAGTGCTTCTATAAAGAAATCACTGAAACAAACTGAGAGATGCTTTAAATTATACAGAAGCACTAAAATACAGAGGAGAAATGTTACGTTTCAGATGTTCGGTGTCCAATAAGAGTAACTTCTTGTGCTTAGGAAAACCCTGAGCTGAGATTTTTCTAGAAGCAAATCTCAACTTCTTCTCTTACTAGCAGCTTAATGTAGACAATAAGTTGTTCACCTCAAAGAGTGAGGACAGTAGCTTCTACCTCACACTGTTATGTAGGATGAAATGAATAGGCACACACCAGTGTAGTGCATAAGGCAGTCCTGAAACTGCACCTTGTTTTAGTTTTCTAGGGTTATATACCAAGTGTTTTTCACTGGGTGGGCTTACACAAAAACTGCCAGTGACAAACAATTTATAGAGACAGAAGATTCATTTGAGTTGATGGTTTCAGTAGTTTCAGTCCATACTTAGTTGCTCCTAGGCCTATATCCAGGCAGACTATCCAGTTGAAATGCATCACAAAGGGGAGTATGGCTCTGAGGCAACGACAGAAACAGACTAGGTTTCCAATATCCTTTCAAGAAAAAGCTTGTGAGGCAGATTCTAGCATCGCTTTGCAAGTATGAGGTCTGGAGTTCGATCCCCAGTACTAATACAATACAATACAATACAATACAATACAATAAGAAAAAATAAAAGCACCAGTGACCTTACATCCTCCACATAGACTCCACCTCGGCACTATACTCTCACGTGGCTCTTCTTTTGTGTATGTAGTTCTCAGGTGCTTCTTGTCTTATAAGGACTCTTATCATGCTGGGTTGAGATTGCAGTTTAATGAATTAACTCCGATCCATTCATCTCCATAAATACCTTATCTCTAAGCATGGCCACATGCTAAAATTTCAGGCTTCGAGACTTTAACATACAGATTTAGACAGTGTTCAATTCAGCCATAATACATCTCTTTACCTTCCTCCTTTGTAGATTATATTTGACCTAGGTATATAACCTTAGGCCCAAACTATACTCTGAAATACAGATTGTATTTACTTAAGCATAAATTTCTGGTAGGTGGCCTGATCCCAGCCAATGACTGAGCCCGGAAGACATCATAACAAAGGCTGAGTTCTGCAAGACTGGGGATTCTTCCTAATTTTTGGAAATTTTATAAGAACTGCACTGGATTCTTTGCTTCCTCCTTTCTTCCCATCTTTCTATTCTCCTTTCCTTTATCTCTCCCTTTCTTCTACCTCACTCATATTATTCACAGTAGCTAGACTACTGTATTAATCACTATCTTGTTACTATAAAATACCTGACATGTACAATTTAAAGGGAGGAGAAGTTAAGTTGGCTCCTATTTCAGATTTGCTGAATCTATCATGGAACATCAAATTGGAAAGTTGTGATGGAGCCAAGATGCCACTCTGTGTGCCCAGAGGGTATAAAAGAGGGGAAGAGCAGCAGAAATAGACGGGCCTTCCAAAGGTACACCATGGAATCCACCTCTATTTGTGCCCGGCCTCCTAACAGTGCCATGAGCTCTGAACAGCAATGGGCTAATCACTGATGAATGTAGCAGTTCTATGGTTCAATCATTTCTCCAGAGTCTCTTCATCCATTCATGTTGAAAGTTTACAAATCTGTCACGAGTCAATAATCCTGTCATGGACCTTTCCTAGCTTGTCCAGCTTTTTCCTCATTTTCCTACATGAATCTCTGAATAAATCTCTTCCATATTTCACCACATCTTGGCACTCATTTTTAGAAGACATGTGAAGTTACGAATGGCTCCATCATGTGGTCTTCATATTTGTTGGAGGCTCAAAGTAGAGCAGGAGTGAGAGAATGATGAATCTTGAAAGTAGGAGAAAGCTCAGGGGCACCCTGATTGGAGGGCATGGTGTAGTAAGTCTGGATGTAATCCAGCTCCCAGGGATCGGTCCTGAGTTACAAGCAGAGGCACAATCAGCACAGCTGGCAATTCTGAGATGTTCGATTGTTCTGTGATGATTGTTTCAGAGATTATGGGTTGGCCTCCTGAAGCAGAAGTTTTGAATTAGACAATCTTGCTTGTGAGAAGATGACTATCTCAAGGAAAGTCAAACATTTAGATCATTGCTCCTTGGGAGGGTGAAGCTGTGTTTCAGCAAACTTGTTGTAAAAGACCTGCTGGCCTTTGTTGGTGTGTCAACATGGTGATCGCCTGCAGAGAGAACGCCCACACAGGAGAGCTGCCGTCCTGGGGAAGAGTGCATTAGACCAACAGCATGGCCATCTGATAGCAATGCGGATGCACACTATGCACCATAGGAGGCCTTGGAAGTGGTGATCTCCACTTTGCAGTTCAAAAATGAGACTTCATCAGCTACAAAGTTCAACTGTCGAGAGACGAACAGCGTTTTTCCTTAAGGCTTTTACCTGTAGTGTGTTTCTGTTTCAAATGTACTAAAATATTGGCGACAGCACAGACACTGCTGTGACTCATCATCCAGAAGGTCAGAGTGATGTGATGGCTCCTCCCAACTTTTATTACCCAGTTGAGGCTGACTGTGCTGCACAGAGCATTACTGGTACCATAGTAACACCTGACAGAGCTGATCAGAAGCATCTCTTTCTTGCCCTTTTTGTGTGGCACATCTAAGAACAGCTGTCTGACCCTAGGGTGAGTGAGACAGCATTTCTCTTAGGCAGAAGGCCTCAGGAGGCAAGGGGGCCTTACTTGGGGTAGTTACAATTTCTAGACTGGGCTTCTTATGAAATTAATGTATCTAGGCATGGGAGAACAATTGGAATTCCATCCAAAATGCATGAGATTTAAGGACAACACAAAGCGATCCCAGGATCCAAGACAAACAGGAAGTAGTGTCAGGTGGAGGTGCTTGGAGATCCAACCCAGGAGATGTTCATTACATGCATCCAGATCAACCTATTTTCTAGGTTATATACATACATTTCCTGTAGTTTCTTTCTAGTGACAAGTAATTAGCTCCTTGGCCTATGAAGATTATATATTTAGAGTTACTAGGATGTAATAAATATATAGTAAAATGGCTTTTTCTTATTATAGATTGCTTTGCTTATTGTTATGTCCCCAATAAAGTGCAAATAGAAACGTCATCAGTTTGTCTCTTTTGATGAGACATGAATTGCTCAGACGCAATTTTATCACCAGTATCTGGTGTCTTAAAAGATATTCTTTGGCCACTTGACATTCAAGTGAGTGCACTCCTTGTTGGGAAGAAAACCGAGCAACTCTGTAGCAACTCCAATTGGTATGACTCTTCAGAAAGATAATGCTAAAATATATTCTGAAAATAAAGTTATGGTAACTAGATGGTACTAAATTTTCATGTAGAACAGAACCTGAATAAATGTCAAGCTGAAGATGATCAAAAGAACCTAGAAATATTGATTCTTGACTGTGTATCACATTTATAGTCCATAGGTGATACGTGTCATGAGAACAACCTCATGAGTCTTTTTAAAGTTTTTTCACCAGTGCTGATTGAAAGTGGTTACAAATCTGTGCCATGGTGAGTAGATTTCACAAATAAATTTATCTGCTATCCTTTTGAAATCTCTAGTGCCACCATGAGGTTGTCTTAGGAGTGCTGGCAATTACTTGATTGAAGGTTGAAACCAGGTACTTTTAATTTTTCCTTCATGAAATCAGAGACTAAACAATTGGAATGTCTAATGACCTGTTAGAATCCCCAGAAAGATTGAAAGATTTAGGTAAGTTTATGTCCTAAATAAAGTACTTGCATGATATAAAAGTCTTCAAGAGAATTTCTTTTAACTTCCATATTACATTTTTTTTTGCAGGGCTCTAAATCTTCATAGCTGTCTCTCCAAGCACACTTCTCCCATTAGGATGACTACATCTCAGGTAGAATATTGCATTCTAAAAGTCCTGTGAAGATCTCCAATAGGCGTGTATCACAAATATAATGGGGGTAGTAAAAGGTATTTACAGATAAAACCCACAACTTGGTCTTGAGTAGAAGAGATCCATAGGAACCCCAGAAATATCTATAACTTCTTGTGTGCATGTAACATAATAATTTCATATATGATGTTAGTGTCTTCCCATCAAATCTTCATGGGTATTACTATCATGATGAAATATATTTCAGTAAAATTCAAAAGCCTAGGTATTAGAAATAAGGAAGAAAGGAAGGAGGAATCTATGTGTTATTTGAAATAACCCCTTGTTCTGTGGAGTATCTGTTCTGAGGAAGAGGCAGAATTTATTGTTGAAAGAACTGTACCCACATCTACAGGGATTGATAAGATTGACCAGATTTGTTTATAGCAGTTTCATTTTCATTATTTAAGAGCAATACAGGATATTTGGCCGTTCTTTTCTTTCTCAAAATAACTTTTTCATATAACAATTTTTCTTTGCCTTTGTTTTTCTCTTACAAATTAAAATCAATTTCATCCCAGTGTACCTGCTGTTACGTCTTCAAGCTTCTCTGTCCGTACATGATCAGCTCAGAAGTGCACCACCATACTCTTGGAGCTTCAAGTCATTTGCTTTATTTTGCCTCTTGGCTTGATTCTTGTAAAATACTTTCAACATGATTTAATATGTTTACAAGAATTAGGGTTATAACGAAAATGCATCTAAGTAGGAGAGTTTTTCCTGGAGGGGAGTGGTTTTCATAGATGACTTCAAAGTGATACTTTGAGCATTGCATCCTTGGCTGTGAATCTTAGGACTATTCGTCCTCACTTGTACACTGGACTAATTATGCTTTCCTTATAGGTGGAAGACAAGTGGGAACATATTGTCTAGACCATAGCCACTGTCTTAGGACAAATATCTGAGGTAGAAAGAGAATTTCATCTATATCATTGGTGATGAGCAGGAATACTTGAATAAACACTAATGTATGGTTTTCATGATTTATTTCTAAACTTAGCTCTCTTCTGAAGCCGACTTCGATAATTCATAGACAGAGACTCTGTATTCAACCCTGTGGTTCTTTTCCTAATGAAAAATAACACTCTTACACGTAAAACACCAACGAGAAACACAAATGAAGAGAGGAGGGGAGGAAAAGGAACGGCCTGATTCTGCCACAAGTTGACAAATGGGCGACAGGAACAACACCTGAAAACCAAACCAAGAATTCTCGAGGAATCTAGCACAAGGTGATTGGATTGCGGATCTCTGCTGGATTTCTGTGCTGATATATGCTTGACAAACTTCCAGCACTTTTATGGCTCCTACACCCCCTTATAGAGCAAAGCTTCCAGGTGAAGGAAATACAGATTGTTTTTTGATGGGCATCTAGGAAAACTCTGGAAATAAACAAAACTCATTATTAGAAAAACAGAAGCTAATTATTCAGAGGAAGCTAAAGCAAGGCAGCCAGTATAGCTGTTATTTGGCAGAGACTGAGTCAGGAGGAGATATAGGAAAGCTTGATAGTTAACACGACCGCAAATGAAAACAACAAAACAAAAATGACAAGAGTTGAGGAGAGAAAACCTCTAGTGTGCTCTGATAGCAGTTTGCTGATGCCAGGAAACCAGAAGCAGGTGGATAAAAATGGAGCATATGTTTGGTTTGGGGAACATGTGTGGTAGTTTATAGTTAGTTCTGATTTGGAAACAGCAGCAACAAATAAGAAAGCTGATGGTCATTGACTGAATTCTTATATTTCTGGGTCTGGGCTGGCTGTCATCAGGCTGTGAGTCAGAATTCTGTTGTCATCTTGATCTGGCTCTTAGCCCTTCTTCATCATTAATAATAAACAAGGTCTCACAGCCTCAGTGCTGTTGCAAGGAACAAACAAGCAATGGAAGATAAACGTCTGGAGCACAGCCTGACTACTGCTCATGCTCTGTGACAACATATATACAGTTCATGACATATATTTTTAAATGACTAAATACCATGAGCATGTTTTAAAAGTCTGCCGTTCAAGATCTCTCTAACATCAATACCACTTGTCCTTGCCTTCAATCATCCCAAGAGTGAAGTCATCATGGTTTCCTCCCATATACACAACAGGAAGAGAGGTTTGGCCTACTTCCTTCTTTGTCCACATGGGCCTGACATGTAGATATATCATGGTTCTGCCTCTGCAGTTTGGAGGGAAATATATACATACCTTTAAACATTTAAGCACATATCTTACTCCCATTCATTCTTGTGTGTCTTATCTGAAATTGCTGTTTTTCAGAATATTCTATTTATTTATCTATTTTTGGTGGAACTAGAGATGAGCTCATGACCACCATACTGAACTATATCTCCAGCTTCTTTAGTTATTTTTTAAAATTTTTTTAAAATTTAGAGATAAGTTCTTCCTAAGTCACTAAGTTGCCCAGGCTTGGCTTGAATTTGTGACATTTAGCCTCTTAATGTATTAGGATTATAGGTCTGTGCTGCCACCTCTGTGTTAAAATAGGCTTTTATCAGTTCTATTTCCAATTCTTTTCCCTGTAAGTCTTTGCGGCCCAACTCACAGAACTCGAGGCAGGTACCTGCCCCTTGAGACAAGGTAGTGTCCCTGCCTGGTCTTCGCTGTCCCGTCTTCAGCCAGTGCGTGAATGCAGCAAAGTGGACCTACGCAACACATCATTTGTCTGTTTCTTCCTCTGTAGTTGCATTGGCATTTTGTTAACTTAGGTTTTCATTAAATTCAGCCCAGAAAATGCTCCTGCACTTCCCAAGGCTCATTCTGATTCAACATCACTATCCCAGATTAATTTTCTTTCAGCCTGGACCACTTGCCTCTTGGACAACTTCACTTCTTCTTATTGCTGTGCAAATTTCCTGGCCACATGGTGCTCTCTGCTCTTCATTGCCTTCTAAGACACCCTTTTCCTACCTACTCCAGGATGTTAAGTTACTTTGGATCTGGAAGTCCATGTCAAAGGAATTTATGTACATATTTTATCTTTCATTTAAACACCAAGTTGTATGAGTATCATGTCTATGCAGGACTTGCCTTATTTGTTTTGTTGCTTTTAGTATAATCATTGGCATTTGTTAAATAGTAACAACTGAATAAGCAATTGAAAATGCATATATGTAAAAATCCTGAAAAAAATTAATGATATTACCAAATATCAACTTTGACAAATTTTATAACTTTGCGGAAATTAAGCTGTATCATAATGGCTGATTTTTATAGTGAAGACACTGAATGGAGTTTGAATCTGAAGCTAGTCTAGAATATATTGCAGAATTTTCTAGAGAAAAATAACAAACACCATGCTGAGGAGAAGACACAGTTTCAGGAACATTTTGATGTGCAGTTTAGAAAGCTCCTCTGTCTAGTAAAATAACAAAGAATCTTGGATATTGTTGAGATTCGTTCTTATTTCTTCTCTCTTCACCTCTTTCTATTTACTTTTACATCTTTTGTTTTCATTTTTTCTTGAAAGATTTTTTCATTTTTTATTGCATAGTGGGGAGTTGGTACATGAGTGCGATGTTTCTGAACTCTTTTTATTGAACTGCTTTCCTTTCTCCCTTCCTCCCAGCTCTCAGGTCATGACTTCTATAAATTTTTTGTATATGTTTGTAGCACACAATGGTCACACTTCTTGTAGAGACGTGGTACATGTTCACCACACATCACCAATTTCCTTCTGTTTTTATCTTCTTTGCCCTCTGTCTATGTCTTGGAAAAATCATGGTTTCAGAGAACCAATTATCATGATAATTTGAACTGCAGCTTCTATTTAAATATTTAATCTGATAAAAAGTAGTAACTGAAATATTAAAAAGTAGATTTATTCTCTGGAAGAATAATGAAGGGCCTAGAAATATATCTCTTCTTTACTTGAGTTCAAGAAAATAGTGAAGACTTGTTGACTATGGAGAATGTTGTAAGGAAGAGCTTTACGGTATACATTGTCTTTCGGTTTTGGTCCATATTTTGGAATAAGCAAAGTATATGTTTGTTCCTTTGCCTTATTTTTAAAATTTAGTATGCAACAAGTGTTTTTTAGAAGCTAAATGTTATTCAAACAAAGTATTCATTTGTAAAACAAATGGTCAAGGTTACATCACCATGAAAACAGAGATTTTATTCTTCCCACTGACCTTTTTTTTTTTTCTTTCTTTCTTTTTTGTATGGTGAAAAATATACTCTGCCACACAATGATTTTGAACACTGCAGGCTCCAGGGAGAGATTAGAAGCCAGTTGGATCAATATCTGGAGAGGAAGCTCTTGGGTAAAACAAAATGCACAGCTGTGATATCTCAGATTGTTTTTCCATTTGGGGAATTTTTAACCAGTGGAATTGTATTCCAGGCCATGGAGAAATGACTAGGACACATGTGAACCCATCCAAAATTTACCTAGGCTGTCCCTCTTATTTATAGAAAAGTAGTTACTTTTCTGAGAAATAAGAATCACTTCTAAGCCATGAAGTTTCAAATGAATAAGTTTGATTCTCATATGTATCACAAGACATGCTACATAACATTGCCTAGGAGAGGTATTGGGTGATCTTTCAGCTTCTATTGACAAGAGACTCCTATGTTATTTAACACCACACACGTATAGACTCTCAATAATTGAGAATGTCAGCTGTATCGCATTCCTAAGATTAATGTCTCAGTACTTTTCCAGAACAGCCTGAAAGAGGTACACCGGTCTTAGGGTCCCTCTTCATTCTGACCTGCAGCACAAAATACACTGACCTAAATTTAACTTTCCATGTGTCTTTGAGATTCCCCCACAAAAGGATGAAATTCAGAGGCAATGCTGCTTCTTTTATTACGTGTTCCCTGCGACTGACAGGAGCGATATAAGTGTCGATAACCTTCCAGCCTGGTTTGCCCCACTTAGAGAACTTAATCACTCTGACCTTGAAGTCATTACCTGTCTGACCTCCTCCTCACTCAGTCCCTTGAGAGACAAAAGTCTGCTTTTAACTTGTATGCTTCATGCTTCAGCAACCTCAGCACCCATCGTGCCTTGCATGTCTTATGCACCCTGCATGTTTTCTCTGCATGACTAATCAAAAGTGAATTTTTGTGCTTTCTCTCATAAACTCTTCCAAATGCCATTTCTATCCACACAATCAGTATTTGTTTTCTCATGTACGTTAGTGTGTTTTTTCAGAATGATTTTCTGAAATTTGCTCATTTATTTGAGTAGTGTTGGCAGCCTGCTCTGAGACCTTTATTTTGTGAGGGGCCTTGGCTAAGTGTCCTTTCCATTGTGGTGGCTCCTCTCTGAAGGCTGACGCATTGGGAGCTCATGGGCTCAAGGAGGTCCACGACCAGGAGCAATCCTCCAAGGGGAAATAGAGCTAATGGATTATAATTGCCGTTGATTGCAAAAATAGATTTTCACTCTTCCACGAGGTAACAGTGGGTGTTGTTTAATTGCTGTAAATGTGTCTTATCCCGTTAGGAATTGGATCCAGAAGATATTGCAACATTACACCTGGGAGACTAAATATGAGTTTGAACTGATTGCTGATTACTATTTTTAGGTTTCTGTAATCTCCTGTCTTAATGCACCACTGCAGAAATATTCTGATAGTACCACGGAACTATTCCATTATCATCATTAATGTCATGACACTATTCACAATATATTTGGTACTTTTAAATTTTTATTCCACAAAAAAATGACATCGTCTGGTATATATAAGAAAATGGTGTTATTAAATAAATTAAGCAAGGGGAAGCAATATTTATTTCAAGACTCTCAGTTATCATGTAAAACATTAACAAATCAATGGAGCGGTATGTAGAACAAACCTATAAATTTAGGCTCTATTTTGGTGAAAATGTGAAACAAAAAATAATTTCATAGACATTTTTAATAGCCAGTTTGCAATTAAATTTATTTCAAAAGAGCTTAGATGGAATTCTTCCATGAATCTTTGCTATTGACTTTTCCTACAGATGTTCTGTTATTTTTTCACCTCTATATAATGTCTATTTTCATTTCGAACACCTTTATGAAATAACACTGAAGCCAAAGAAACACAAAAGATAAATAACATGAAGAAATTATTGTAATTGTTCTCAACACTTATCAAACCATACAAAAATTTCATTGGTGGCACATATTTTATTATCAAACAATAAAACATTGTGCTAGAAATTTATCGTATTCTACTCTTTGTCAATACATGTTCAAGCAATTATATGTCTCTAAGCTTCAATTTTCCTGCACATAAAATGATAATATTTGATTTCAAGGGCAATATTTAAATCCATACATTTATACTTATGATCTTCATGTAGGAATATGTATTTGTATTCTAATAAAAGAAGAATATGAGTGGTAAATATTTGTTGTAGCATTAGAAAAAATAATGGTTTTGAGGAAATTTCAACTTGCTTTTAAAATAAATAAGTAATAATATTTTAAAACCAATATCAAAGAAAATATTGTCTTTGGAGGTGAAGGAAATTTGCTGGTAAGGAGAATATCCAAAATGTCTGGAAGTTTGTAATCTAAGCCATTTCTGAAGATCTGGCAGTATTTCACACATAGCCCCTGGACCACTTCGATATTATTTTCTTATAACACAGATTACAGAATTTTAACATTTTCTGCAAATATTATTAAACGTGAAATGCCAATATTGCTAATATTCACATAGTTTGTATAGGAAAACATCAGGACTTTGAAAGCTAAATAACCCTGACACACAATTCCTGAGAATGGAGTTAGTTTAACAATCCACAGAAGTGTGAGGGGAAAGAAGTCTGAATTAGCTTCATCTGGGTGATTCCATCTTTGGCATCTAATTGGGTGGGGAAGTGGCTTTTGTTTACTACTCTCCCTCTTTAAACAAGGGAGCTTTTGGAGCTGGCTCTCTATCCCACAGACAGAAATTGCTAGAAAACAGCCCCGGGGCAGAAATGTCAAACACCAGAAGGCCTGATGCTATCTGGTTCTCAGGTTAAATTCCCTCCTGTGCAACTCCATAGAAGGTGTTCTTTTTAAAAATACATAGCTTTTGTTCTATTGTTATTTCTCAAAGGAAGGAGATAAATATGTAAGTGTTATATTCCAGCTCACAGTGGCAAATATATCTTTTTGGGGGGAGGATCTAAAATATAAATTTTTATTTTTCTGGATAGAACTTTTTGCTTAAGTTTTAAGCTTCACTTTAAAATACAACAATGTTTCTATGGTTTAAATTTGAATAAAATAATTGAGAAAATTAAGTCTATACTTGAAAAGATAGAGACTACATGGAAATCTTTTACAGCAGATTGACTTAAAACATTTACTTCGAAGAGAAGAACCTTTCTCATTATATCATCCTTGGAGAAAACCATGGATTTAAGCTGTTTTTTTTTTTTTTTTTTTTTCACAGAGGGGAAAAGATCAATTAACTTGTAATCACTGAAGCAGCAAAGTTTTGGAAAGCCAAAGTAGAGTCTACATTGTGTTTCAAAAAAAAAAAAAAAAAATTGATTCCTGTTTTTGACTTCTAACAAAGGAGCTTTTGATTTCCACAGATGCCTGCCAGTCAGACAAGATTTTCCTCCCCAAATGGGCGTCCCAGAGATGAGTATGTAGCATGGCTTTAGGGGCAGGCATATTACTAATATGTCAGGATATGTAGCACAATTTGTTTCAGACAGCTACACCACGAGAAAGGTAGTAATTTAAACATTTTTATGGGTATTCTGTTTAACAACTTTTACTAACATTCTAGAAATGTCAAAATGTTGTAAGCATATTTTCTGTGATATTCTCAAAGTATGATATGTCATGACTCCAAGCTTTAAGACATGTAAATTACTTCCTTTCCGTAGAGCTTGTACAGTATTTCTCTTTATTTTATAATTTCTCAATTTCCTCTCTGCTTCCAGCAAATGTGCTTTACTCTTTCACTTTTTTTTTCATTTTAGAAGCTCAAACTCTGTTTAATGTGATTCTTCACAGCTTTGCGATGACAAATAAATGATCCTTAACATATTAGGTTATTCAGGTAAAACCTACTCATAACAAAGCAAATGAAACTTTCATAGGAAATTTTCCTCCAGAATCACCTATAGATATATTACTCCTAGTGATTTTAATTTGCTTTCCCTCTGATTGAAATTGTCTGTACTTAGTATTCCAGAAATCCACAAGCATCTCATTGGGTAGGTTTAATCACAGTTTGAAGTCGCCACATTATGATTCACTCCCCTGGACGGTGTTGAACTTTGGGGGACTGGCCATTGTTTCTTTATTTCTGGATGTTAAGTGGAAGATTTCTCAAATTTGTTATTCCTAAATGTGTTCCATACTCACAATTTATCATGTATTAAAAGTCATACATAACAAATGAATGAAATACATGATAGACATCATTCTACATCAAGATAATGTCATTCATTTTTTTCATTTTTGGCAAAAGTCAAAATTGTAAATAAATTAACATCAAATCCAAGAATTACATAGCAAACATAATAACTATTAATTTGCAAGAACTATTTACAAATGTATGCCTATAGGTATTCTTACCTCTTACTATTTCAGAGTATCTGTGACAGAAGAGTAAGTTAAGAAATTGAACAAATTGAGAAGTTTTATTTTTCACTGCTTCAAGCATTGTATTCCCCTGATTAGGAAGACTGAACATAACAAATAATTATTAATGCCATTATCTCATTTGTAAATTTATAAGCAGAAGCACTAAGAATGAACTCCTATAGTGGCATTGATATATTACTGAATGAAAACATGTTAAGGCCTAATAGGTATGATAAAGACTTCTTGAAAAGTAGTTTGTGTAAATTTATCAGTCAAACAATCTTTTCTTAAATATTCACTGTATCAAACTGTTTTGAAATAATTCATTTCTGGGTAATGGATTGCTTTATCAAAAAGTATAGATGTGGGAGCAGTGAAGAGAGAATTCTGTCTCTTCTGGAAACAAGAAAATCAACCCTCAGTGTGTATGACTACTCTTTGTAAAGAGTCTCAAAACTGGTTTGAAATAATTGGAAAACAGCCTGCCTACCCACACATTAAATTTTCATGATCTCATAGTGCAGAGGACTGCCTTCATGTCATGCGTGTGAACGAGCATGTGCTCACAAATTTCATTTCCAGTTCACATTGGACTTCAGTTTAAAAACCCTGACTTGGTATTTGATTGAATCACAAATGGAGAGATATATAAAATTCCCATTTCCAATGAAAGACTTCCAGAATTTGTGTTGACATTTCAATGAATTATTAAAAGCTAGAGGTGCATCTTCTGAAAGCACATCCTGTTATTTTTTCTTTGACTAGTTTAGTTTTCAATTTTTGTGATGTAGATGCCTAGATTTTTGGTACAGGAAAATATCATTTAATAACTAATCACACATTTCAGTTTTGATGAAGAGTAAGCAAATACATATCTGCACGAATCAAACAAAAACACACTGGTGTCTCTCAAGTTATATACTTGTTAAAGATCCACACTACAGAGGAGAATTTATTTTTGGGAAGCATTGCAAAATATGTTTGCTAGGGGGCCGGGGAGTTAGCTCAGTGGTTCCGGCGCCTGTCTTGCAAGCACAAGGGCTCGGGTTCGATTCCCCGGTAACCACATACCTATACTGGGTGTGGAGACTCACGCCCAGCAGCAACCAGTACCACATACCACAGTGCCGGGCGTGGTGGCTCACGCCTGTAATCCCAGCACCTGGGAGGCAGAGGCAGGAGGATTGTGATGTGAGTTGGAGGCTGAGCTCAGGGCCAGCCTGAACCACAAAGCGAGACCCTGTCTCAAAAAACCTTAAAAAAAAAAAAAATGTTTGCTAATGTGGAGTGATGCGATTAATCCCAAATCATGCTCCCTTTAAAGCTGGCACCTTTGAACTTGAGTGCTGAATCCACTGGTTAAAATCTCTCATATCTTCTGTGAGAATTTTGCCAGGGCAAAGTGCTTAGAAATGGTGCACTTCGGAGCCGAGATTGTGGAGCCACACGGAGTCCACCGCGTGGCCACGCAACCAGCTGGTGCACGTGGTGGGCAGGGAACTCCACAATGCAGGAAAACTGAGGTCTTGGAGTTTTCTACAAACAAGAACAGAAAAAAGGAGAAAAAGGAATTACAGACACTCTGGTTGTGTGTTAGGGATAAATCAGTACAAGAGGTGTCACTGTGACTTAATTATATATTAGAAGTGTATATGTTTTATATGATAATGGAATATGTTTTTCTGTTAATTGAGGCTTATTTTATCTTGAAAAATTATTCACAATTATTTATCTTTTTTCTCTTTTATTATTTGATTTTAAGGAAAAAGCCACTAGATACATTTTCTGAAAAACTTCTAGATTTAATGATGTATACTTTACAAATTGAAACTACATATATTTAAAATGTACAATAAGTTCACACACACACACACTTATATAGTGAAATGTCACTGTCAGTCAACATATATCTCAGCTTGCATTGTTACTATTTTTCTGAGGAAGGCATTTAAGATTTTTCTTAAATAACAAATTAAAAAATCAGCATTGCTAACTGTAGTCTTCTCTCCAGATCATATTCATCTTGCATAAGTGAGACTCTACATATTGAGAAAATAGCCTTTTTAATACCTACTATTTTCTGTTTCAACCTTTACTAATTTGTTTCTTCTACTTTTCTCAAGTCTAGTTTATGAGCGTTTCTAACTCTTGAAATTAAATGCTTAATTGATGTATTTCAGTTCAATTTTTATTAATAAACACATATTTGGCTTGGATAGTTCTCTGAGATTTGCTTTGTTGTCATTTCACATTTTATAATAGATAATATTGTAATTAATGTTATTTTCTGTATATCATGAAGCTAAAGTTTGAATATCTTTGCACCTGGAATTCCTGAGTTAAAAGAATTTTAAGTAACCCAATTTTTACATATTTTTTAGTTTCTTGGTTTATTAAAGAATCCAATGAACTATTTTTGTGTTTTATTACATAATAATTTTAAAATGTTTGAAAATAGGTAAATGCTGAGAAGTAATATCTATTATAAACAGATCAGTTAATGTGAATACATTGATTAGATTTGCCTAATTAATTCACTTATGTGCCTAGGTCATGTATCTCCCAATTACCACACGCCAATAGAAATGACATAAAGTTAGTCACCCTTTGTGTTACCTAAAATTTCCACTTCATGCATAACAATGCTACCTAATTTAATAAATAGTACTGTTAGATTTTACTGCAAAATGTGTAGCTTATTTGTATATTTTCCTTGATGCATTTGCCTGCAGTAAATACTGATAGGTTCGTACTTACTTTTTAGGAAAACAAAGGATTTTCCCTCAATTATACCTAACACCCACTTCATTGGCTGCAAACATCCTCAACACATTCCTCTAGCAACGCGGGTATTGTCCAGAAACATGAGAAGTTTTTTTTGTCTCATTGTGAAAAAAGGTATGCTACAACAGGCGCGCGCCCCCGCGTGCGTGCGTGCGTGCGTGCGTGCGTGCGTGTGTGTGTGCTGGCGCACGCGCGCGCTGATGTGGCTTTATTTTTCTCCGGCAAACTGGAATAATTGTTTATAGAAGCCAGCTCCCCTCATCCCCATTGACAGCATTTCTACATCAATATTTTTTAAGTGCACTATCTATTTCTCAATGTCCAACTGCACAATCTACAGGTCCTCCACAGAGTCACTGAATTTTACAGAAATGTCTTTGGTGGCCCCCGATATCTGTTCTCCACATTTCCCCCAGTTCTCATAGGGTAACGTGGATTGTGAAGCACCGTTCGTTCTGCCCACGAGGTGAAGGCGCCAGCACTATCTTATAATGTTTGTTTTTCTACTCTCCTTGGGCACTGAGATGACTTCTGCAGAATTAAATATTAATAGTAGTTTCTAGTAACATTGAATATAGAATTTCTTTTCCTATACTGTATTGTCTTTATTGCTTTCTTTGTTTCAGAGAAGAGTGGAAATGTTTTTCATACAAAATTAATCTGAAGTTCTCATCATTTTTTGAAAAGGTCAGAGTTGCAGACCAGAGATAATCAGATGAATAAAATCAATAATTTACAAAATAATCCATACAGTAAGATGCTTTTCAAGTGTGAAGCTGTGTAACATGATAAGTAAATGTTTAGTCATGAATGATACTCTGTAGGGCATTATTTGGGCCAAAATTTAAGATAACTAAAGTAACAAAATGTTTTAAAATGTATTGGAAATGTTACATGAGAAAATTTAAAGTAATATATCATTATAAAAGATAAAAGTAAACATGTTATTAAAATTACTTAAGTAAACATATATTATTAAAATTTATAATTGCCATAATTATTTCACATTAAGAATTAAACAGAGTAAAATGCAACTAAAAATAAGTTCCTAACCTCTTTTTCCCTACTGTTCTAAGACAACATCATACATTTTTAAAAATTGAAGTAAATTATTTTCTAATCTGTGACAATTAACTGAAACTGTCACCCTAAATAAGAAACGACCAGCTGAGTGACACCAGTGTAGTTCTGGGTGTGGCTGAAGGGATTCATGGGGGACAGAAGACGTCCTGGGTGTGACTGAGGCAGCTGTTTGTGAGCCTAACGGAATAAAAGGGAAATGGAGATGCAAAGCGAGCTTCTGTCCCTCCAGGGAGCTCCAGTTTTCACCTTCAGCCCCGAAGACCTCCCTGGTTTCCCCCGCAGAGTCTGTGGCTCTCTTCTGTGGGACAGAGTGAGACACGACAGCGGGCTCCTGACTTTTGACCCGATCCTTCCGGTCGTGGCCACGCAGACAGACTACTGTACCTTCCACGTGTGACACCGTGCGTGGCAATTCTGTGCCAATCATGTAAATTCTTATATATTTGCATGTTTTGCATTAAATCTGTTTTTCTGGTAAACACTGACGGATACAGTATTTTATCAATAGATTGATGAGTTACTAATTGGGAATACTTCTCATTTGTTGACGTTTCATTGATTTCAAAGAGACAACCTTCTTCTTAATGATATTTAGCAAAAAATTGTAACTTCTTTCTCAGATGAATATGATACACAATTTATATCATTATTTTACCCAATTTATCTCTCAGATATTAAACTTCAAATATAGCTAAGTATTTACAAAGATCAATATTTGTATTATTAGTAAATGTTTATATCAAATTTTAAAAATTATACTCAGTTTAATTCAATCCATGCAGGTTAACATTAATTTATGTGGCTCAAAGAATGAGCAACTTTGTTCTATATGATCACGATTATTGGCCATTTTCCTCACTTTCTATGTAGATGGAGCATCTCTTTTTATTAATGTCCAATATTATTTACAATAAAATTACTTTACTATTTAAATTCTTGAATATCAATGGAAAAAGATGAGAGACTATTGTGTTAGAGAAAAGCAAATAATAATGAGGAATATGGTGGTGAGTTTTGAGTTTTATACCTGAGAATAAATCAAAAACTAAAACCTAGCAATCTTAAAAGAGTTATGAGTTATGATAAATCCCAAATACTGACAAGGAAAATCTATAAAATTTTAATTTTATGTTGGCTAAATTATACTTACTTAGAGCTGGGGCTTGAAGTAATCAGGATGAAGTTGAGAATAGAACATTAAACCAGAGTCACAATCCTTTCTCTTTAACATACCAAGTTCCTTGATTTGGCGTTTATTTCTCCTATGGGCAGTACTATATTCTTTGCACATTTTAGAGCTATAGAAAATATTTTTGTGTATTTTATTTTATTCTTCTCTAATGTTATTCATTAATGTGGGCACATGGGAAATATTGCCAGTGTTTATTATATTTTTATAAGAATATATTTGTTTATTACCTATATTCTCAGTGATAAACATTATTTTTTCTGATATTTTCCAACCACAATAAATGTTAATCATGAGCATTCTTACATATGTTTTTTGTTTGTAGGATACTATTTAGGATATATCAAGGTCTATCATTTTCAAATTAATGTGTATGGATATTTTCAGAATTTAGATACCATGAAATTGGTCTGCAATTGGCCCAGTATCATTTAGTACTTCCAGCAGTACCAGAATGTCATTGATCTAGGGTTGTAGCTCAGTGGTTAAGCACTTGCTTAACATGTGCAAGAGCCTAAATTTGATCTCAGGTATACAAAAAATAAATCTGAGTGCTTTTTCCATCGTCACTTACATGACATATGACATCTTCGAGTTTGAAACTTGCCAACCTGCTGATGGCTACATTGTAGTGTTCTTTATTTTAATTTGCTTGTCTTTTTTCTTCTGACCAAAGAGTGAAATGATAACTTTTTGAATGATTATTAGTCATTTGCTTCTCTTTCCTGTGAACTGCATGAATTTCACCTATTAGTTATGCTTCTGAATGAAATGTTGATTACTCCTTGTTTACAAAATGTTTGCAACTTTTGAGAAATAAATTCTTTATTTTGGTAAATATTGCAAACATTTTAAAATGAGTGTTCCTCATACTTCAAAACTTTTCAGATAAAACTGTTTTAAATGTTACTGCTATCATTCATATTTTGGTTGTATCTTCACAAACATCTCCTCACTAAACAGCAGAAATATATTTTTCATGTTTTCTAATTTTTTCAGAAGTCCATCTGTAATTACATATCACTTGTAACCGATGTCTTGATAAATACCAGTATCCCTGACTTTCTGTTCATGTAGTACAATTTTAAAAATATGATTCAGATCCACAAAACAGATATAAATCTTTAATTATGTGGTAAATAGTATCCAAAATAAATTTTATGCTTTCTAATATTTTCTTCCAAGTCATAGTGTGTTATCATTTTTAACAAATCATCTTTTATCTAAAAATTGGATTATTATCTTAATTATAATTCTTTATAATTCTGTCATTTTGTGTAGTTATCTGAAAATTAGGTAATTCCTCACATCAGCTTCATGTGTCTCATTTTATTTCATTTCCTTTTCCCTAACTTCCTAGTTAAGATCTTAAGAACAAGGCTGAATAGTAATGAATGTTTACTTTTGGTTTTTTCTCTTGAATGCTTCTAAACTTTCATTTGTTTTGATTTTTATGTTGTCATCATCTAATATTAGTTGCCTTTAATTTCTGTCTGGCTCAAAGAATGTGCAATTTTTTTTTTTTATAACCGTTTTGCTCACTCTCTGTGTAGCTGGAGTATAGTTTTATTTTAATAAGGTCCAATAGTGTTTATAATGAAATTACTGTACCATTTTAATTCCTGAATATCTATATAAAAATGAGAGATTGGAAATACTGGAGATATTCATTTATATTTCTCTATATTCATCTCTTTTTTCCCTTTTGCTGAGGGTGGGATAACTTTGTGCACTGAATCTTCTCTCTCAGTTTGTTCTTCAAAGCACAAATTTGAGAATATTCTCAGTTAGGTATTTGTTGACAATAAACTGTTCTTAGATTTTTTTCCCTAAAAAAGTCATTATTTCAACTTGAATATGGAATGACAGTTTAACTGAATATAAAATACTAAGTTGTCTTATTTTCCAGAATTTTGAAGCTTTCATTCCATCATCTTCTGGATTCAGCTACTGCTGTTGAGAAGTATGTTGACACTTCTACTTTTCATTAAAATATATACATACATGAAGATGGTCCCAGACACCAAGTCCAAACCTGGAAGTGGCCAAGCCTGTCTGGGTCAACATGGCGTTTTGTTAGACAGCCGAAATGGTTGAAGGTGGGAACTGACAATGAAAATGGAAGTACAGATCTGGCAAATATCTACAAACGGGGTTGCTGCTTTGGAACTAATGGATCACTGGACTGCAAATCAAGAAGCAGCTCTGACCAGACAGCAGAACACTCAAAACTTTGATGTTGGGCTTCTTACCCTGCAGAATCCTGAGACAATAGTACATGTTTTAAATTTAAGCCACCGAGTTTGTGGTATTTGTATGGAAGCCTGAGCTAAGATTCCTCCACAACTCTAGGATCCATCTCCCATTTCGTTTTTGATTTTTACATTTGCAAAAGCAGTTGTCTAAGAATTTGTCTAGTCTTCCTTCATTTTTCAAATGCTTAGGAGCTGCCATGGACCTTTTCAAATCAGGCAAATGCAACAATAAATTGTGGGATCATTTTAATTTGAATAGTCACTTGTATTTATGCCTTGATGGTCTCTTATCTACTTAATTCCCTAATTTCTAGCCATCCTAATGCAGAGTGGTTTCTAGATGAACATCCACCACCTACCAGGTTATCTCAGTGAGAAATAAGATATGCAGGTGCAGCTCTAGAGGCTGAATTCTGACTGGAAATTGTCATTTGTCACCTGGTGATAAAAAGATTGAGGCATGAGGGAGGAACAAGTTGAAACAAATGGAGTCAGGAGAGTCTGTCATGATTTTTTTCCGGGAAACAAATGTGTAAAGTTGTAACCAGATAATTTGTTTTTCAGTGATAGTAGTAAAAACAAAATTCATCTCTCAATGGCATGATGCTTCACATTTCGTTTTGTACAGTACTATGTTCTTTTAGACTAGAATTCATGGAATAGAATTGATCAATTTCTCTTTTGTATTGTCCAAATATATAAGAATATACTAACTGGAGTTTCTTTATATGAGAAGTGGTATGTTTATTCAAGCTATCATCAATCACAAGTGAAAAGAGCTTATCATCAGTTCTCCTGAAAACATAACTTCCAGCAGAGTGATTGTGTCCACACATTCTCCGGGGATGTATGACAGTGTCTGAGTGCATGTTAATTGTTAGAGTTGCTGTCTAGTAGTCAGAATTCAGAGAAGCTGGTGAACATCCCACAATGTACAAAGTAGCTCTCCATGAGGAAGAGCTGTTTGGCTCAGTGTGTCTGTGCCACTGAGTCTGAAAAGATTATGTTGCTGAAAACCACCTTTTTGATACTGTCCATGAAACTATTGTTAGTTTATTGCCATGAAAAATCATCTATAGAAAAAGCCACATATATATTTGTGATTATTAATTATTAAATCTTATTTTTTTACTGTGTGGTATCTGCATTGTGTATTCAAACTTATTTTCCTCATTCTAAATACACATTTATTTTTGTTGTTACTTTTGTGTTTATATTTGTATTTTTGGAAAAAAAATTCAATACTATGAAACTTGGCTGTATTCCTAATTTCTTTTGTGTCTGATCTATTTATTTTTTCTTAATATTGATTGTAATTTTGGAGACATTTATCAATACTAGAATATTAATCAATACTTCAGTCTGTTAAATCACAACCTCGCCATGCCTTTTTGATTTTCAAATAACTCTTGTTTGTCACTTAGTCATTCTGTGTCAGTAACATGTTCCTTTTGCATGAGTCCATAGTTACAGTCATAGGTGACCAGGGAGTCCCACAGACTTGTCTGGCAGCCTTTTCAGCCCTTTATTTTTCCTTTACTGCAGCTTCCTAAAGACATGGGTTTAGGTGAGCTTTTTCCTTTACATTGAAGTCCCAGGATAAAGACATTCCATGGATACAGAAGAGAAGCCACTCTAACTCACACGCTGTTATTTCTGCCACATTTTACCAATCAGAGTTGACTGAGAGGCCAGTCCACAGACAAGAAAATCGGGGACAGATTCACTTCTCTAAGGGCAGCAAAGGCACTTTGCAAAGTCGTGTGAGTATGAGACACGGCTTTTATTACAGACGTCCACATCTACACTGTCCCACAGCAAGTGCTTGACCAAAGGGGCATGATAAATGCTTTCACTCTGTTCTCAGTTTAAAATACCCACTGCTTTCTTTTCCATCTCTGGTTCTCTCAGCCATATTCTGGATTATTTATTCAACTGTAGTTTTAAATCTACAAATTCTTTCTTACTCTTCCAATCAAATGTTTGATTATCTCTGAACTTTCAATTTTGGTAACATTCATTTTTAGTCAAAATGGCTCTTTTTCACGTTCTGTTCTTTTTTGACAATGCTCTTTTCACATTCTGTTTTACATGTTTAAAAATGTGTTTCTTATATTTAATACATGAAAAATTCGTGGTCTGAAAGTTCATGAAAGGGTGACTTTGAGCTTCCTTACTTGTACTGAATCTCAGTGATAGCTTGCTACCTTTTGCTTTTCTAAATTATTTTATTGCCGACATATGTTCAGTGGGGTTTAATTAAGGGGAATCCTACAAGGCTGAATGTGAAATTATCCTTCTCTGGAGGCTTCTCTTGACTCGCCCTGCTGGTGCCCCCGGTCTTGGCCGGTGTGTATCGGGCGGTCAGATTGATGTGAGAGAGTCCACAGCATGAGGATGCGTCAGAGAAAAATCCACCCAGGGGTAGAAAAATGTCTTTTCTCCCTTTGTAAAAAGTACACTTGTGTTTCTTCTGACACTCCATCTTTCACCAAGGATTCTTTCCGCAGAGAACTCTTAGTTCCAGCTTCTCTTTTCTCATGCCCAAAGGTGTGTCACAGGCATTACAGGCAATTCCAATCCCAGTGTTCTGCCAACCAAGTCATCGAACGGTGGGAATCAGGGCCCTCAAGTCCTAATTTTGTTTCTAGCTCCACTGGAGTGCTTGATAGTTTATCCTATTCCCTGAGCCGTGCATCTGAATCATGTTTGAATATTTTATCCAGCATTTAATGGATATTTTGCCTACAACAATGTGAGAAATATTAGTTGCATATTCCCCTTCTGTAAAAGGTATTTTTTACATAAAAACGCGAGTCTATTAAAATTAAAAGTCAGTTTTAAGTTGATGTCAATATAACATGATGAATGTCTTTTTAAATGGGCTTTACTGCTTTCATTTCATTATACTTTTTTCTTAAAGGTACTTGTGTGCTGGATTTGTCCCTATTTCATTATTCCTTACATATTAGCTACCAAATAAATCTTTGAAAGTGCTATTCTTAGCATAAGGGTAATGGAAATTCATTGCTTAAAATTTGGAAATCATAGAAGACATTATAAACTAATTTTACAAGTATTTGTAATTTGCTTGACCTTATGTGACTTTATATTGATTCTTTCAGTAACTATTTTACCTCAGCATACACATTTTTATGCTATTATATTCAGCCAGTTCTTTTATTAAACAGTTGAATCTGTGCCTCTTAATTAAATATATTTTATAAATTAACATATTACATATGCAATTTTAGGCAGGTAAGACAATCTAGGTGGAATTTCTCAGAAAGAAGAAATTATACATTTTTATTGTTTGTTACCTCAATATTGTAAAAATAGCTTTTTTTTTGTAAAATGTGTATCATACTATACTTCCATCTGGAGCTATATCTCATAGACATGACAGCATGTCAGATTTCAGCGCCCCAACTACAGAAATGGCTGTTTTTATCCTTCATATAGCCTTTAATCAAAATATTATATATAAAAATTTCAGGTTATACAACTCATATCATGTATTATTGATTTAAGAAAACAAAATCTGTAGTTTAAAAATAATTCAAATTGATTACTAAAAATCACAATATTCTTTCAGGTTTTTCAAACCATTTGGGTCACTGTGCATAGCACCTGAGCTGCAACTGCCAAAACCGGTTACAAATATAATTTGACAATTGTCTTATCCATCTGAATCAGAAAAAAAATGAATGAATTAATCTTTATAAGATTCCATAGATTTCATCACCAGATCAAGCCTTGCATCTCTTGGAAAGTTAGATTGTTAAAAGCACCAACTGCCCTTGCACTTTACTGTGGATAGGACAATATGAATTATTCTTTAATTATATTTTTATTTAATGTAATATATTCAATATAATTAACAAAAAAACTATTGCAGTATTTTGTATTCTTTTGGACTTTGTACTTTTTACACTTATAGCACATCACATTTTGGACAAGTGACATTTTAAGTACTCAGTAGTGGCATGTGGCCAGTGTGTATTGGATAGTGAAGAGCATATACAATTGGTTAGGAAGGGAGGGTTTTGTTTTGTTTCTAAACAGTAGTCAGAGGAAATGTCACAAAGTGACAGAAAGAGCCATATGTGCAAACTTTAGGGGTGAAAAGTTTCCAACAGAAGGATCAGTACTCACAGAAGTCCTGAGATGCAGTCAAGTTTGGAAGTGAAGACCAGATATGTCAATAGCCTGGTGGACAAGCAGGCAGAAGGAATGAGGGAATAAGGTCCAGAAGACCAGGCACTTGAGGTCATGGAGCCTGACAGACTTTAGAGTCTCACAGGTGAAGTCAGTACTTCAGATTTTAATTGAAGTGCATTAAGAAGCAGGAGAGAGACATTAATTAATTAATATTGTAAAAAAAAAGATCACTCTGGGTGTATATGGAAAAGGAAATTTGAATACAGAGTGAAATATAAATGGAAATAGGAAGAAGTAATTTTGTCAGCTGTCTCAGTCTTATTCTCACAGATATGAGTAAATAAATGTCCTCGTGGACGCCTGCTGGAGGAACGCTGGGAGAGGAGACGAGGTCTCTGGGCGTGGCTGGGGCTGGGTCTCTGAGACACTGGGAGGAGCCGCCCTCCCTGGTGACTCGCTGACCAGGCCAGGCACAGAAGGGAGTGCTGGCACCAACTGGACACTGGCCTACCACGGGCGATTATTACTCATTTTGTATTATTGTATAAAGCTCGTTGAATGAATAATTAGGAGATTGCCTGTATATGACTTGAAAATCTAAAAGATCAGGCATACACTTTTTTTGATATTGAAAAACTAACAAAACTCTGCCATGATAATGTATTATACAATCTAATTATTATATTATTAATTTAATGATCATTTGTTTTTAGCTTTTACATCACAAACGTGGCTACGAAAGATTGATTCACTCTTTTCATACAGGAATATGAACACTGGGTTTTTGCCAGCTTCTTATAGAAGACTGGCAAGGGATAAGCAAACAATACTTTTTCTCACAAAGTTTCAGTTGTCAGGAAAGAGACGTCCTTAGGGTACTGTTGAGATTAAACAAATGGAAATTCCTAGCAAGGGAGCTATTGAATGAAAGAGCACACACATTTAAAATTCTGTTAGATACTGTTAAATTGTCCAATAGGATGGTCACCTACAAGGGCTGATCAAACAATATAGTGTGCTTAGATAAAACAGAATTTATTACAGTAAAAGATTCCTTGCAACTAAGCTCAAAATGCTTCTCCTTTTTTTGAATGTGATTATTTTCTCCTTTTTGCCACTTTCTGAAGCACTTCTGGAAGTCCTTTTTCATAAGTGTCATTACGAGGTACGATGGAAAATGAAGTGAATACTGCCCCAGAGTTCCACCTGTCAGAAAGTCAAAAAGTTCAAGGTCAGAGTGAGTCTCCACCCCCAACCCCTTCATCACTGGAGCTGGTGCCGTGTAACTCTGGCTCCTTCAAATAAGCATGAAGTGATTCAGGACACGGAAGCAGCCATAACGGTCAACTAAAGATACTCAAGGAAAAAAACTTCAAGAACTGCTTCAGAAAAAGGTAAGAGGGATGGGATAAGTGCATTCAAGCGAGAGGAGATCTTTTGAAATGAATTAACCACCATGTGCCTTTTACTATAAACTTTTGAAAAATTTAAACATTCGCCATAGTTTTCAATCACATCCTGTGTTGCTGGGACCATCAACTCTATGAAGAATCGTATGCTCCCAAACATGGCACCTACACTGGTCATGTATCCTTGGCCAATTTTATTCCTAAAAGTAGCTGTTGCTGTTTTAGTTTTAAATAACATCAAGACCCATGTATTGAATAGTCCTCAGCGTGGTGTTTTGGGAAGTGGTGGAAACTTCAGGAATTGGGGACTGGCAGGAATTCTTCTGGTCTTTGGATATCTGACTTCGAAAGGGGTAGTGGGGACACTTGGCTACCTCCCTTCTTCCCCCCCTTTGTGTTCCACCATGGAGGGCGGGGGGCGGGGCTTTTCTGAGTCATATGCTGTCCACCATGAGGTACTCCTTTGCCACAGGTCCCAGGGCAAGGGAGCCTAATGACAGTAGACTTAACTTCCAAAACTGTGAGCCAAAATAAACATTTTTTCTTTATAATTTATCATCTTAGGTGTTTATTGCAGTAATGGGAAGATGATTAATATTCTGGCATCTCAGTGTCATATTATATTACATTTAGCTAACTATGAGGAAATCTGAATATCATGGTAAATTATTTTGCCATGCTAATCTGTCTCTGATATCACATATCAATCCTTTTTCCCTACAATCTTTCATTAAAATTTTATATATTTTTCCATATTGTCTGCTGTGATTTAAAATTCTCTGTCTTGCTCAGAAAGGTATCCTTGCTTCACATTTACAAATACATTTTGTACTTATAGCTAATTTTATTAGTTTAAATGCTGCAGCAGTTTCTTCCATACTAAAGAGCAAGTGCACTTGCTGTTACCATGAAATATTATTTTTTCCACGTTGGCTTGAGCAGTCATTTTAATCATAATCTCAGTTTCCATTTGTATTTGTATTTGTATTTGTTTCCAGTTAGTTTTCCTATGTAATTACAAATATATCTGTTATAGTTTCCCAGTACTTTGTGTGTATTTTTCTCCTAATGTATTTTTTTCAAAGAAGGCAATTTAAAATATTCTTTGTTTTGAAATAACTTCAGGTGCTTACAAATTTACAGAGATAATACAAAAAATTCCTTTATCCCTTCACCCAGCTTCTTCAGTTGAGAAGCAATTGTATAGTTAGTACACCCAGAGTTTCCAGTAATGTAAGACTGTGAACTAGCTGTGAACTTTTTTCTTGTGGAACTGTTCACTGCAGCTACTGCCCCAAGTTCCAGTCCAGCATCTTACATCTTCCGTCTTCCCCAGTCTCTGCATATCAGCTATTCCTTTGTCTTTGGTTACTTAATACTTTTGTAAAGCACTAGTTATTTTATTAAATGTATCCAAATTCAGATTTGTCTGAAGTATCTTTATGATTAAATCAGATTATATACTTTGGGCACAAATGCTATGAAGCAAAGTATATCTGAGTAACGACTGGGAAGAACAAAAGATATTTTCTACATGTCATTTCTAACTACTTTTTATCACTTGCTGCTGTTTCCAGCTTCAGCCACTGCTTTATTATCATTTTCCTCTTTCCAATTATAAATATCCTGTGGGACAATACTCTGAGATTATGGAACTATCCTGATCCTCATAATACTATTTAATCCACCAATTTTTAGCTTCCACTAATTGATCTTGGCTGCAACGCTTATGACTGTGGCATTTTGCCAAATGGTAGTATCTTTATCAGTTTCCTAGTTTAAAATTTTAATGTTCTCACACAATAGCCAACAATGAAGGCAAAACAGGATCTGCTATCTTGGTGTAATGTGGTCAACTGGACAAATCCGTTAGAATAGAAGTAGTATTTCACATTTTATGAGTAAGCAACATGATTAAATGGCTCTCACAGGCCTACGTTAGATTCTTGTTTGCCAGCTTTTGGTGCAATCTGGCGATGGTGGAACTTTCCTTTCAGGGGATGGTGTTTCACGGAGGGGTTGTATTTAAGGAGTAAGCCCTCGAAATAGGTATGGGTCCTCATCTTACGACTTTTCTTTTTGCTTTCTACCCTTCCTGTGTTTGCCATAACATGCTTCGGTACAGTATTGGTACTGCCATGAGGTACACTTAGTCACTGTGGAGTGCAGCCTCGTAAGTAGTGAGTCTTCCTTATAAATTGATTATCTCAGGCATTTCTACAGCTACGGGAAGCTGAAAAACACAATAAATATTCAAAGAAATCTCAAAGGTCCAAAATGTCATTTCAAGGACACATTTGTTAGATCAATTTTGCAATAATTCTTCCGTGATAAGGACATGGAAATTTGGTATATGATATGATATGAAAATCTAGACTTATTCTGGGAGTTTTAATATTTTTGTGACTTACATGCATTTTGCTGGCTGGAAATTATGTTCTGATTTCAGTGCTAAATGAATAAGATCTTAAGGAAAACATCGGTCTTTTCCATCTGAAGGGTGGAATTTTAGACTGGAAAATAATTGAAAATTTTATGTTCTAAAAAACTTAGTACTGTTCAAAAGTATGACAACCATTTTGTTTTCTATCAACAATAGACTACTAGATAAAAGAAGTTAAGAACTTTTAGACCTGTCATTTGTACAATTTACTCTGCTTTATTGGCTTAAAAAATATCTATTAGACAGCATTTCCCAGCCTGAAACTTAAATACACATTTCAAACTGAATTATTTGTCAGAACTACTTTACAAAAATATTATTTTTTCTAAATCATGCAAAATTTTTAGTCTAAAATATCTCTTAAAATTTATCTAACACAAAAGACAAGTATGGATACATTTGCTGAGTATTATTCAAAGAGAAAAGAAAAGAGATATTCAGATGAGTGCATTAAAAATAAGCAACCATTATTACAAAATTCTAAAATAATCTTGTTAAAAATTCTAATACTTTTCTTTTTAACCTTCTGTATATGAACTAATTTTGTCACAATATTTATATGCCATATTTGAGTACTTTTAAAAGCAACAAATGTATTAGTACTTACTTTTTCCCTGATTAACTGTATGTTATGATTAAACTGCAAATATCTGAACACTTGTTAATTGTTTACTTGGATGTTAGGTGGTTGTCTGGAACAGAGTACCCCAGAAACTCACTGTGCTCATGAAGCTGCAAGGTATCATAATATTTTGGTGAAATACTGATATTTTGAATTTTGTTTTTTTAAAAGTAAGTTCTGCCTCCCTTGATTGATATAGGTACTAAACTTTTTCCACTTTCTCCTATTAGCACTTAATACTTTAAACTGAATATCCACATAGGAGTTGTTGAATCAAAGGAATTAAATCCTTAAATTCTATACATTGCTAGAGAATAGTTATAAAAACAACAAATATTTGAGTATAAAATATGTTTTATCTAGAAAGCTATTAAAACATCTACCAAAGAAAAAAATTTGAGTTAGGAGTTCTTCAGTGTTTTGCTTTCAGAATTTATTTGCAAACTTGATATTTAGAAACTCCCAAATTTTTGTTTAAACTGCTTGTCTCTCAATATTTATGAACTATATAATTAATATTTAAGTTTTAAAGAAATCATTATGCACTGTATTAATTTAAATATACCAATAATAAATCTATTACATATTAGGTTAAATAACAGTGGAATTTTCAAAGATGAAGAACAATTATGGGAATAGCAATGTTGTTTAATTTTGAGAAATCCTTGTAATTTCTACATTTGTAGGAAGCAACTGAATTCTCAGACATTCTTCTACATTCAACCTTTTGTGGTGTCATGTCCAAGAAGCCTCTGTAGCTCATTGTTCTCTACCTATGGAAGAATGATGCTGAGGAAATGAAGTGATGTGTTAGTGTTATGACAGTATTTGTATGATGCTCTCAATCATGTAAAAAATGTACAGAACTTTGCCATATCAGAGTATGCCCTCATAATTCATAGGCTGATATCCTCATATTTAAGCTGGTGGCACTAGGAGGAAGGATTTTGAGGAGGTAGTTGGTGTCCTCAAAATGAGCTTAGTCCCATGACAAAAGATGCTGGATGGTGATCTAGGTAATTTTTTTAAAATAAACAAAGTATCTAGAAGTTTTCCTAGAGCTCCATGCATCATAGGTGGGGCTTTTCACAGATGGTTCGATCTAATGTGTGATACTGGGATAAGGGTTGTGGGATTAAATTAGACCACTGATTGGTTTATCATAGTTCTGGGTGGGGGTAATAGGGAAGAGGACCAATCAATAGGCTTATAGCCTCCTTGAAATATGGGGGGAAAGGAAGGAAGGCAAGTTGCTGCTTGTGGCTTCTCTTCTATTGGCCATGCCATGGACCGTTTCTCTTCTGTAGGCTCTCCTGATTTGCCATCCTGATTTGGAGCCAGCTGACCATGGACTCAACCTCCGAAACTGTGAGCTGTAATGAACCACTCCTCCTTTAATGTGTGATTGTCAGCTATCTTGCTGCAGCAGTGAGTAACTAACACAGATGGGTAGATAGAGCATAGCAATGAGACACCTTCTACAACCAGAAAGTGGACCATCACGGAACTGCAAGTGATGTTCAACTATCCAGTCTGTAGAGCTATGAAAACTAAAATTCTGTTGTTTATGATTTGCTTACTTCCTAATAATCTGTTTTAGTAACTCAAATAAGTGAAGAGAGTACTACTGATTTAGATAATTGACTGCCAACTTATAGGAATGACCAGGTTGCAGTGAATAAGAAAGCAATCCTCAGAGATAAGTAAAACATAGATATGAATTTATTTATTTAAAAAATTTACTATATTTTCACATGTGTATTTTTGCTTTCCCATATATTATGTACAAAATGTACATATGTATGTATATAATTTTAATAAATACAATAAATTATTTCATTTAAAAATCTAAAGCAAAACTATAAAATTTATATTTTTGTACAAGATTGCCTTAACACTACAGAATCTCCAAGGACAACTCGCCTTGGTAGGTTATACTGGTTACCTGGCTACATTAATTTTTATTACTCTATAATAATTTCTCATAAAGTCGGTGCCTTCAAACCCCCGCCTTTTATTCTTTGAGTTTTATGGTTCTGAAGCTGAGTCCCATGAGCAGAGGTTCTTTGATTTTATCACAAGACTGAAGACGGAGCTGAGTTAAATCCTCATTGGGAGGTAGTGGGAAGATCTGCTTCTCAGCTCATTCTTGCTGTTAACAGAATCTGTCTCTGTGTTGAAAGACTGAGATCCCTCTGCTCTTCAAACACTCTGCCTGTCGCCTGGGTCTCCCAGCCATGCTTACAGGGTGCTCTGTATTTCCATGGAGCCTCCTTCACTGTCAAAGACAATGGATTTTCATGCTTCCAATCCTTACAGTGTCTCTGCCTTCACTGAAGGAAGATGATTATCTGCTTTAATAAGCTTGAGTGACTTGAGTGAATCCACACAGATAATCTCCCCTTCTTATGGCCCACTCTGCCCCATCGTGTGGGATAATACCTGGATTGGTGTCATGTCCTATCTGTAGGATGCATCCATGCTCAAAAAGAAAGTTACATAGGCCGTGGGCACTGGGGTCCGCTCAGCTTTTCACCACCTCCGTGAGAAAGGGAATGTGACCCGTAGGGTTGTACGGTTGCTCTGTTCGTCCTCAGTAATCTTCTTTCTGTGTTCATGCCCTGATCAACCTTCTGCTCTTGGGTGAATGCTTTCTGTTCATAAAGGGTGGCAAGCGGGGCATGGTGAAAAGATAATGTCAATGATGGATAAAAATTGGTACCCTGACTTGGAAATCACTCTCTGAGGGAAATCGTGGTTCTCTGCTAATGAATGGTGTAAAATACTTTCCATTATCTCACGGCCCAGACTGGAGTGACATCCATCACACACTGACATGCACAGGTGCTGGTTAGAGCTGTCAGAGGACAGGATCAGAGAGGACTGGGTGATCGGCAGTGGAAGGAGGAAATGTAACTAGAGGAGAAATGTACTTGTGAGCAGACACAAAATTATATTTGGGGTTGGAGGTGAAATATAGGGCTCAGAAAGATGGTAGGAGTGTAGAAATTGTAAAAGCAGACAGAGGCGGGCAAACTTATTGTGGTCAGTTACGGACCGACAGTTGAAATCACAGTTGGTTATTCTTTTGAGAAGATCTACAGATTTTGTTTCCTAGCAATGCTGAATTAAAAATATTCAAATAATAATCATGTATTTCACCAAAATTAAATTAATCATGAAAACTATGCCATGCCTATATATATATATATATATATATATATATATATATATATACATATACATATACACACACACACATATATATTGTATATAAAAATATCAAGTCAGTTTGTTTCTTTAAAAATTTGTATTTTATGGAGAAGCCCAAGATTAAACTTTTGTCTTGAAGTTGAATTTAATAAAATACAGGGCAGTGGAGCTCTTTTCTACACTTGATTGTGTGTAAAAAATTCTATTTTATTTGCTTCTGTGCATCTTCATCTTATGAAACCGAACTTTTTAAAAATTAAACTTAGACTCCCAACTAGGAGACTCTGCACAGCATATTGTCTCTCTCTGCTTCTCTGCTTCTATTCCTCCCCAGGGCCATCTTCATCGCCTCCCAGAAAGCCAGCTTCCACGGCCGGCCAAGATGTGATGTATCACAATTCCCCATCTCTCCGTGTTATTGCTCAGCTCCATTGCTCTACTCGCGTTAACGATTTCCACCAGATCCTCCCCCTTTTATAATTTTATACGTCTCTTCTCCAGAGGGCAGTTTTTCCTCTTCCTATGTTTTATACTGAGTTTTTTATTTTGAAAAAAATACATTTGTGCTATCTTTTTCTCAATCAAGGGTTAGCTGGAACTTTAATATATACTCTCAGTGGTTGCCAATTGACTCTAGTAATCTCTCAAAAGCAGCTTTCAGTTGCAAATTTTGTGTCACTGTCGCCCATCTAGTGAAATGATTGACCAGTCCTTTTTCTGAGATCAGTTGACTAGCAGATGGATTAATCAAATTGCAGTATCCTTTGGGATTCTATGAAAGAAAAGTCCTTTTGTTCTCAAAAGAGTTTATAATTTTAAGTTTCCCTAGATTTTAAGACATTAAATTTGGTTGTGATTTTGTGTTTCATTATAGAACTCTTAGTAACGTGTGCTTTCAATATATCTTCCTTTTCTCGTGATGCTACCAACCTCCCTATGATGTCATGTAGGATCTATGCAATGCTAATACTCAGTAGGTCTGATAGTTTTAGATAAGAAAATGCTACAAGTCATTTGTTACCATGTGTATGGAGTAGATGCTGGTAGTACAAGTTGCCAAATTCTAAGAGCTCACAAGAATGTTGAAGAGGTATTCCTAGGAAAAAAGTCAGATTTTACAAAAGCAAACTGATTTATTTTCTTTCTCCTATTAGTTTTCTTCCCAGTAGTGTTGCACCTCCCACTCAAGCCTGATATGTAGAGATGTTTATGGTACTGAAATGGGGGTAAATTGACAATGAGTACAGACTTACTTAAAAATGTGCACCAGCTACATAGCCTTTGGAGATCCCATAAGCAATAAAATGTCTTCAGCTCACTCTCAGACTAATAATGTGTTTTTTTTTAATTGAAATCTTTATTGGTACACTACATATATACATCATGATTGCATTCAACAGTGAGAATTTGTACCAGTATATGACACAACTTAATTCTCATTTTTTCCCATAACCCTGCCCACCCTACCACCCCCACCCCCCATATACATAAACTTTGTTTCCTTCCATTTTGTTATAATCTCATTATTTTCCCCCTTCACTCATTCTAGAATGTATGTTATATATTGTGTAATAATGTAAGTGTTTTAATAACACTCCAAAATGCTACTGTCATTATGAGAAAGGAAGTCTTGCTAAGAGGTCCTTCTTGGCCTGGTGTGTTTGAGAATGTCTGTAGTATATCATGTGGTTAAGTCAAGCCATGTTCTATTACAGAGTGTTTGATTTCCACGGCAATTCCTTCTTTTTTTTTTAACCACCAGGTGCCATTCTTTGTACTCAACATTGCTGATTTAAACTGGGCCTGGAGCTGAGTGTGTCACATTAGAAGGAACTGTGTCTTATATTGTACTGGGAGATAAGTGCGAATGTAGAAAATGGTGCTGTGCTATAAAAAGTGCCTGGAAAATGGCACATGGTAAACTGAGTGGTGCAACCATCCCGGGGCATCCCATAATAGACCCTGGAAAGTAGCAGAGAGGGGACAAGCAGGACAGACCATGCTACAGAATCACAGCTGAGATCTCCTGGATTCACGTGGGAAAGTGAAATCAAAGCAGCGTGTGCACAAACATTGAAGGACAGAATGATGTTCATGGAAAAATAATGTGAAAAGAAAAATTAAAAAAAATTCAAGATAAACATAACATTGGATGGCTTATTTTTAGAAAATTTGAAGGCAAATTTGATCATTAGCTTAATCCAAATAGGAGCTGAATAATACAAATACTACAATTACACAATGTACCATAAATTATGAGTAAAACATGGTTTCTAATAGTCTTTCTCTACATAAATGGAGTCATGATTATGTGGTACTTTTTTTTTTTTTTTTGAGACAGGGTCTCGCTTTGTGGTTCAGGCTGGCCCTGAGCTCAGCCTCCAACTCACATCACAGCAATCCTCCTGCCTCTGCCTCCTGAGTCCTGGGATTACAGGCATGAACTACCACACCCGGTACTGTGGTATGTGGGTACTGGTTGCTTCTGGGCATGAGTCTTTATGCCCAGTATGGTATGTGGTTACCAGGGATCGAACCCAGATCCTTGCACTGGCAAGACAGGGGCCGGAACTACTGAGCTAACCCCCAGGCCCCATTGTGTGGTACTTTGATTCAAACTTTACACAAAAGTATGAAAAATACAAAATATTTTATGAAGAAAATGTTTCCTGCCATAACTATGAAAAGGATAACATACACCAGATAGTTATTCAGGTAAAAAATCATTACTTACATATTTCATGTCTTATTTGAAGACACAGGACTTGGAGAGAGAGGAAAGGTAAACTCAGAGTAAAGAAAATATAAAACAAGTGAACAAAACTTTGGGGAAGAAAACTAATATTTCTTCAATTTATCAAAGGACTGTGGATGCTTGGTTCTTTAGGAAGCATAATTTTCATTTGGACTGACTTGGGAAATCAGCAGTATAACTCTTACAAAACATATCTCTGTACCATTTATCAAAAATTACTGGCCAAATAAAAGTTTAGATGTGGAAAATAACTACTACAGGAGAGAAAGAAGTGGTTGAGCAAAGTGTGGAGTCACTTGTACATACAATCTCTAAGTTCTGCACCCCAAAGTCATGACAAACGGTCAAGAGTTGAGGCTTACATACCAGTCCCGAGCAGTTGATACTCATCCATGGAGAAATGTCATCACCTGTAACATGTTTTGTAATATTTGTGAGAAAAGGATCATCCTTAACATAACAATAATTCTGTAATGACCTTTCAAAAGTAATTTGTTATCAATAAAATATGAAGCAATAACATATTCAAGTAATAACTTAATCAATAGTTGGAGTTGAGAGAATTCCTGAATTATGCTGGTTTCTACATGTTAAATAATCCATAAAAGAGGCTTAGAGTTAAAGACAACACAACCTGGGAGAGAATAGAGAGAGGGACTCCCGTGAAGGATTTGGTATTTTTGGTGAGATGGACACTAGCTGCCCCTTCCCCGAGCCTCCTCCTCCTCTTCTGTGGTAGTTCTAGAACCCCTGACTGCTATATCCATAGATGTCTACAACAAAGACTACTTTCTTCACCTTGTAGACAGATGAGACGGTGTCACCAGTGTTTCTCACAGAGATGTGCAGAGGAAAAGGCGTTCAAATATATACAATGTTTGTACCCTTAACGAGTATCTTTCCTTCCTTACCTTCCTGCTGTGTGGTATGGTGCAGACATGGTCTTGAGGTACTGTGAATCATGTGGTTTTCCTTGGATATTGTGGGTCATCCCATTCAGAAGATTCCAGAATCCTTGATGACCTCTTAAAGCATAATTGCAATATTTCCTTTCACTACATCTGTCCAGATTGATGTGAGAAGAAGATATGTGCCCTCCAAGTTTAATGTTAATGTTAATCCAATGTTAATTTGGATTTCTACAAAGGAAATACGAGTACCTATACCTTAACTACTGTAGCATGAATATCTTAAAGCTTCCCAGGTGTCATTTGTTTAATTACGTGGCAAAGGACACAGACTGTAGAAAAGACTGACAGTCAGGTGTGTAGGCAGCTTTATTTTCTTGTTATTGCAAATGGATGGCATGAAATATGTAAAGAAATACTACGGAACAGAGAAAAATCCCTCAAAGATTTGTCTCTTTCTAAACTCTATCCTTGTGTACCATGGAAATTCTTGGTGATTTTTCTTGTCATAAAACTTTTGGAATTAACTGAACAACTTGAGGATGGATGCGGCTACCATCCTTAAGCAAAGGGAAGAATGAAAGAATAGTTTAACTGAGAGGCAAGTTGGAGCTGGAAGGAGGTCAGTATTGTTGGTGATGGTGGAAATATCAGAGTGGCTAAGATTTTATAAATACTAAAATGAATAAAGATGATGTGAGAAAGTATCCCTCTGAGAATGTCTGAATATTTGGACACAAGAAAGTAAGGGAAATAAATTCAAGAATAGGTGGTGTAGTAGTGTAATTTGGTGTCCCACAGTGGAGGTATAAAAAAGGAACAGCACAAAGACAAAGAAATGAAAAAGATAATCCTTGACAAGTACAATTAACAAACTTTTATCTTTTTAAAATGATTAATCTACATAAAGTTAAGTTATGTGGCAATAAAGATACCTAAAGTTCAGTGGTTGGTGTCTGAAGTGCATTCTCTGGTGACAAGGGACAGAGTGACTTGGAGAGACAGAGTGCCGGCAATGACAAGACTAGGCAAGTCTGCAGCGTCCTATCTTTTGTTTTTTAAAAAAAGCTTTAAAATTAAAAGGAAAAAAAATCTAAAGGAAGAGAAAGTAAAGATTATCATGTGCAAAACACAAGAAATAACCAAAAAACTTCTCTAAATGGGTTAAAGTGAGTTTTGAGCTTCAGATAGAGCAACCATCCATGAATGCATGATAAAACATGGGGACACTAGTTTATCAATGAATACAGAAGGAAAATAAAGCATCACCCCTGGAATATTATAATTGTTTCAGCCATTGTTCAGAGGAATGTTAAAATGATGAGGCTACATTTTATGGTGAAATGATATTTTTAGTCTGATATCATTGTCTTCTAAATATAGCTTTTGTGTATGCCACAGACACTTTGAACTTTTTTCTTCTAAAAGTTGGAGCTCACCTTCCCTATGAATGTGAAGTGAGCTTAGTTACCAGATCCTGATGACTGGGGAAGGCAAGAGAGAAAGAAATATAACCTTCTAATGAATCGGGCAGCCTTTATTACCAGGGGATATATAGTTGATATTGTGAAGTAGAAAATATTTAAAAGAAAAGAGGATATAGGAGTAAATAACAAGGGAAAAAAGAATATGATCATAATAAAAAAAGAAACAAAGGTTATGTATATAAGGGGTGGAGGTTGCAGGATGGGTGGGGGAAGGGGACAAATGAGAATCAAGTCATGTCATATTCTGATAATCTCTCAATGTTGAATGTGATGATGATGTGTATTCATAATGTACCAATAAAGACAAATTTTTAAGAGATTAACGTAATAGACAATATACAAGATTGACATTGTGTTCCTCAACTATGAGATGATAAAGACATATCGCTTCTTGTGTTTCAGTTCAAAATCTTAAAACCTCCCTCATCACCAGAAAGAATCTGACAAATGCAAATCTGAGGATATTTTGCAAAGTACTTGACCAGCAATCTTTCCAAATATGTTATGAAAGAATAAAGACTCAGGGATCATCATAGATTGGAGAAGGCCAACAAACATGATGATTACATGCAATGTGACCTCCCTGCTTGAATCCTGAAATAGATAAAGAAAGTGGGTGAAAACTCGTGGTGAATCTGAATAAAGTGAATAGTTCAGTTTAAAAATGTCTTGTTGATGTTTAGTTCTTCCTTTTAGTGATACCATGAATATACATTGTCACATGAGCAAACTATGTGCAAACAGTGCACAGGAAATATCTTTCTGATCTTTCTTATTTTGAAAGTATAAAATGATTTCATGTTAACAATTTATGAAAGCAAATATATTTTTAAATATCTATGAAATATCTATGTCTCTGAAACAAACGATTCTCTAATCCTCTCTAAGTTACGTGTGAGGAGGTGATCAAATGGAATGGAAAGAAAGTGGTCCAAATTATGAACTCTGATAATGTTCTGATTGAATCTGAGGCTTGAAATACTACCTAATTAAAACAGGTACAAAAGATACAAAGAAACGATGAAAAATACTTGTAAAGATAAATGGCATCTTGAATGGATAGTGGTTAGAGGCCAAAAAATAATTAATTACACACAGGCAACAGCAATTTTAATTAAACTCTAAATTTGATGAGTATTATGTTTTCGTACTTCAAG
This sequence comes from Petromus typicus, assembly GCA_004026965.1. Taxonomy (NCBI): domain Eukaryota; kingdom Metazoa; phylum Chordata; class Mammalia; order Rodentia; family Petromuridae; genus Petromus; species Petromus typicus. The sequence goes on along the minus strand of PVIR01009831.1, from coordinate 2,023 downwards.
GTAAAATAACAAAGAGGGATTTATTACATGAGAACACAAGTTCTAAAGGCGATACTACCATCATGTGGAAAGTAAAACATAAGAAAAGTACCAGACATGGAACCCAACCTGGCAACACGGTGATTTCCAGAGAGGAATACTTTTTGTATTCATTCCTGACCAAGTACTGGAACAACACGGATGACACTGGGACTCTGCAGTCTCTGAAGCTGATCCTTCTCTCTGCAGGGCACAGCCACACAGGCAGCTGTGAAGATATCAGATGCTACACTGACATGTGTGACTTCTTCCTTGTTGAAATGAAGTGAAAACTTATTGGTTTCTATGGTTTTATCATATTCTTTACAATTTTTTCAATAAAAAAGTAATAGAAATACAAGTTTGTAAACAAATACATTTATTCCATCCAACGAGAGTTTTCCTCTGAAGAGTCAGTGGATTTATAATTGTCACTTAACACATGGAAATTAATTTGCTTTGTTTCACAAATTTATTTATAAACTCAAAAAACAATATTAAGATAATATTAAAATAATATAACAATGGAATAATGATGTTTTTGGAAGAGACTGATGGGATCTAGAGCTCCATTAGTCCACTTAAAATGTCTAAATTGTACTGAACATACCTATCTCCCAGAAGAAAGGGAAATGAAGTAGAAGAGACATTTTTAAGGTCATTTGGAGTTCATGTATGTGACACTTGACCTTCTAAATGTATATCATTTCATTTCGCTACTGAGTATTGTACAATTTATATATTATTCCCTACTTTACAAATAATATTTAAAAAGTTGTAAAGGTTTTATGTTCCATAGACAGTTTACAACATATTGGAACTGCAATAAAGCAAACAAATTACTATTAGTAAAAATATCCAGCTAGCTATCAGTTTGAAATAGCAGAACAATTTCAAACATCTATTGAATTTAAGCAAGGCAACCAGAGGTATATAAAATATATAAATATATGCAGGAATGCATGGTAACCTATTTTACTGCTAGTTTTGAATTCACTAGTAAAACCTTAATGTTTAAATTCATTACCAGTACCCCCCAATTCCCAAGTAACTCTAAATACAACATTGTTTTCTACTTGCACTAACATGAAATAAATCTAATAACATTTCTATCAAAATATTAATACTAATTCTGTTAGTTCATGATTGAACTGTTTGCCTGGTTTTGCTCTATGTATCTAAACTTTAGAATATATTACGGAGAGACTGACAATATAAACCAGTGTACTAAAAGTCATTCTCAGTATCAGTTGATTTTTCTTCTTTTCTCCTACTATAAAACTTTTGCCTACAAATAACTGAAACACACCATATTCACAGTTATTAGGTTTCCTTAATTCTCACTCAGTAGTCTTTGAGAAATTTTGTTCAAAGCCAATGTGAGACAAGCAGATGTTTTGGAGCTCTTGTTTCCATGACCCACCTGTGCACCTCTTAATTGATCGAAGAATTTGCTATATAGGTAGTTCATGGGGGCAGAAAGAGAAAGACGGGTACGTGTTTTGTCCACAAGCTGTGTAAGGAAAATTGGATTTAGAAAAAAGAATCCTGAATGGCTCCATTATGCTCCAGTCTCCCAGGACCTTTCGTCTTGTAACAGAGAAGAGACAAAGACAATGAAGAAGACAGCACATACATCAGAGGATGGAAGAAAAGGAGCATGTTAAAAAAAAGAGAGAGCCCCTGTTCAGGACAGGAAACACATTTGCTAGAAGTAAATTAGAGGCCACACAGCTCTGTGTTCCCACCTGAAAACTATGGAGTAAAAATAATAAGAATAAAAATAACCCCCTAAATTGTAGTTTTGGGGAAGTTTGTGTTTTATGGTTGATTCAGCATTACCCATGAGTGGATTTTCAGCACAACATTTGGAAGGGCAATCAACTTAAAATCAATTCAGACACATCACAGTAGTTTGCATGGCTTCTAAACAGAGTAGAAGCATTTTTATAGTTTATATCATATGATTTTTTCAGAGGGTAAAAAGCCACTGGAACAAGCCAAA
>PVIR01009830.1:0-51945 GCA_004026965.1 Petromus typicus | reverse complement strand
CCCGGCAGAGGACATCCCGGAAGAGGACAGCCCAGCAGAGGACATCCCGGAAGAGGACATCCCAGCAGAGGACATCCCAGCAGAGGACATCCGGAAGAGGACAGCCCGGAAGAGGACATCCCGGCAGAGGGCGCAGGGTTCTTTCGCGTTTGCCTCTGAAATAGGCCAGATAGCTCGAGGCGCCTTCAGACCTTTCCGGTCCCCTCCCTGGGGCTTAGAATGATCAGTCTGCAACGTGCACGTCCAGCTACTTGTGAAAATGTGGTTGGAGAGAAGCGTCCTGACCCTGCGCCCCCCTTTGCCCGGTCGGCACCCTGCCCACCCCGTCCCCCAGGAGGGAGCCAGGTTTGGCCACTCGAGGCCCACCGAGCCTCGCCGGTCTTCTCGGCCTCGCCTCCATCCGGGGGGCGTCCGCGGGGGTCTTTCTCGCGCTCTTAAGGCTGGTCCAGGAGCGCTGTTGCCGGTGGAGGTCTGCAGGATCCTCGCTCACAGAGTAGGACACAGTGGCGCCCTCACAGCGGCGGACAGACAGCCGCGGGCTCTGGGCAGCATCGCCCAGGAGTGGCCGGGGCGGCAGGCCTCGGCCCGAGCCGGGAGACGCCGGAAGGGCGCAGGAAGGGCGGCCTCGACACCGGGGCAGAGGCGCGAGCTCTTGGCTGGCAGGGCCGGAGTGCTAAGCCAAGGACTGCGGCAGTATTCCGAATTGAGGCAAAGGAAAAAGACACGGCAAACGGGGAGAGAAGAAATAAAATTTAGACAAAAAGGCAACAAGGCAATCATACCTATTAAAGAAAATTAAAGCCGCCACACCTGTCGAATGGCCAGCACCCTTGGGGATGGCCGCCTTTCCCCGGGCTTTCCACTCCGAGAGAGAGGAGTACATGTTCCTTGCTCCGAACTGTATCCCAGCTCATTTCTCTGGGCACCCGCACCCCGCTCTTGACTGCACCCCAGATCCCTGCTAGACCCTTCCCGTGCCTCCCACTGACTTGTCCTGAAAAGTGTCTCCACCGCAGGATTCGGCGAGTCTACAGAGTGCTCTACACAAGCGGGCGCTGCGGTCCCGGCGTCAGCGCGGAGCAGCCTCGGACCAGCGCCCAGCTCCGGACGGCCCGAGGGGAAATCGGGGCGCTGAGACTCAGCCGCGCTGCGCGGCTAGGTGCTGCTCGCTGCTGTGCCTAACATTTCTAGGAACTTTGTGGGGGCTTCAGAGAGGACGGCAGGTCGCACTGCAGGGGCCCGAGAAGTCAGGGCTGCGCCTTTGGACCCAGCTGAGCCAGCTCTTTGATTCTTTTGCTTTTCTTCCCCAATATGGGAAACTTTGCCCCAGAAACGAGAAAGCTGTGATTCTTGCGGCTCTAGTTCCCAGGCCCTGTCCTGCCCACCCCCCACGCGTCCACCGCCAGCCCTCGCCGTGGGTCTGGCGGGCAGCGCTAGCTTCGTTCCCCTCAGCCCAGGGTCCCATGCTCTGCGTTCTTCTGACCTGCAGGGAGCGTTCGCGGGCAGTTTCCTTGCACTGTGCTAAATCTCAAATGCAAAGATCCAATGGAGATAGATGGCAAAAGGTGTTGGAAGACTGAAGTAGGCAGTTGGGGGTGTAGCTCAGTGGTAGAGCGCGTGCTTAGCATGCACGAGGCCCCGGGTTCGATCCCTGGCACCTCCAGCCGCTGGAGTCTCTTTTCTGAGAAGAGCACCCTCTGCTGCTGAACTTCCCACATTCCTTGGACCAGACCTCTTTCGCTCATCCCTTTCAAAATAACCTGTCTTGGCTCCATTGCCACAGCCAGGAACGCGTGTTCAATACTTGCTCTTCCTCGGTCTACTTTTTTTTTTTTTAACGCTAAAGAATTGTTGGGAGCCGGTGTGATCTCAACACTAGAGAGGCTGAGGCAAGAGGATCGCAGCGAGGCCAGGGTGGTGGTACGGACTTTGTGGTGCTCACTGCTGTGTTTAACATAGTGAGAGACTGTGTCTCAAACAAACAAAGAATTCTTGAAACAAGGAACACCCTGGAAGAGAAATAACCAGAAAATATCTTGTCTTCTGTGTACCCAACATCCCACCCGCAACAGACGCAGGATGGGGAACTGGGGCAGGTGTGTAGACCCAGGATACACTGAGGGATGCAGACAAGATTCCCTATTGAGTTTATCTGCAGCTGCTGTAACTTCCATTCTTCCCATCTCAAACAAGTATCTTACTTGCAACGTCTACATGCAATAACCAGTCCAAAGTCAAAGCTCACTTGCCGAGGCCAGAAACAGACTGAGATATTGATTGATATATATGTGAAATATTCTAGGGTCTGGGGATTTAGCTCAGTGGTGGTACTGCCTGCCTGGCAAGTACAAGGTTGTGAATTTGATCCCCAGCACTGCCAAAAACAACAACAACAACAAAAACTTCTTTAAATTCTCTAAAAAGTTGTCCCTTCTTAATGTATTAATTGCTAAGTATATTTTTCTGGACATAATTCTGCATAATATGTATTGTTCATAGGTCTCTATGGTCTATGCCACCTATTTAAATTTTTTGAAGAGATTGTGTGGTCAAGTACATTTGAGTCTTTTATATGACATTCTGACCTGATGTCATAATGGAGGTGTCAACCAAATGTAATACATGAAAAATGTTGGCACCCCTAAAGCCATGAGTAATTTCTCATTGTTAAAAGTGAGGCAAGTATACATCCTGATCCCCAAGATTAAGTAACACATAACATACCCAGGAACACAGATAAAACACTTGTGTTAAAAAGCCTGGGATTTGGGCCTGGGGATTTAGTTCAGTAGTTCTGGTGCCTGCCTTGCAAGTGCAAGGTCCCAAGTTCAATCGCTGGTAACTACACACCACAGTGCAATCAATACTACACACCACAGTGCTGTGCGTGGTGTCTCACACCTGTAAACCCAGCACTTGGGCGGCAGAGGCACGTGGATTGCTATTAATCGAGACTGGTCTGGGCTACAAAAGTGAAACGTTGTCTCAAAAGAAAAGAAAGGAAAAGAGGATCTAAGTTTTTGCATACTCAGATATTGGAAATACTCAGAGTTATTTAGTCACACCAAAGAATGCCATCCGCTAAATCACCAAGTGGACAAGCTGACCCTCAAAAAATAATGGCTCAGGAGAAAAGAGGAACTCAAATAGAATAAGGACAAAAACTGGCAAGCCAAAATGCTTGGATCTTGATCCAAATAAAATAATTGGAAAATGAAACCACTGGAAATAAACTGAGTGTTAGATTATATTAAGAAACTTTTGTTAATCTGTTGGTTGTGATAATATGGTGGTAATATTAAAAAGAAAGCATATGGCTACAATATGCACAGACTAGACTGCTCCATGCCCTCTGCGGTCCTGGCACTCTCCAAGTACCTGCATGTGACCAGCAATCCAGAAGCTCTCTCAGCTCTGTCCTTTGGAATTAGGAACAGAGCTGGGATAATATATGGTTGTAATTAGAATATTGTCCTCTAGTCAGAAGGTTTTAGTTTTGGGAATGGAATTGAGGTGCAAACGAATCCAAAAGAACTGCAAGAAAGAAAAGCAGAGCACGAAGGTCCAAAAGTCTTTATTTTTAAAAGCATGGTTATATAGTGTAGAAGCACAAAGGAACCAACACCACCCACTCATTGTTTGTATCTTTCTTAGCTTCCTATCCTTTCTATACTTCCTGTCCTCCCTGCTGATAAATTGTAGAACATGGGCACAACACGAAGAGTGAGCGAGATAACTGAATAGTTGTATCTTCCCTCACAGAACAAGTCTGAGTGTAGAACAGAAAGTTATTGCAGTGTCTCAGGGGTTGTCTGACTCTCAGAGATCTCTAATCAGGATGTTTCCGTGAGGTTATCTTTTACCTTTGCATGTTTGATCTTCCAAACACAGAGGAAGGACATCAAGTCAGGGACAGCTTGCACAAGCAGACTTCGAGATGACCTTCAACAGACCTGGCTGTGTAGGCTTTGGCCAGACTCCCTTCTCAGAGCAAGCCAGTTGTGGCGTTAACTCTTCATAGCCTGCCCTGGACATAACGTTAGTCCTCTGGAGGAAAGATAGAGCAGGCTTTCACAAAGCAAGGAAACAAAAGTGGCTAACAGGGATGTGAAGCGATGCTCAAACTCATTAGCAGCAGGAGAACTAGAGCAATAAATAACTGAAATTTCAAAGAACACAGCTGAAAAGAACTAAAGTTAGAGATCTGAGTCCTATTGAGGTAGGACAGAAAAAATAAAACAGGTAAAAAGGAAAGAAGGGAAATAATAATTTAAAAATTGTCCTTTTAAAATGAACTGAACACTTATGTTTAAGTACTACATTATTTCTCTGGTGTGAGAAACTGAAAGTGGAAACAAGCATCCAAATGTATAATAAATACTGAGCAATGGGGAAAAAATGTTCAAATGGGAAGGGAGACGGGGTAGGGAGGAGAGACAAGAAGAAAGGAACTGAAAAAGTGGAAACACAGTTTTTGTAGGTAAGGGAAAGAGCGGTTGAAGAGGGAAAGAAGCGAGATATAGGGTGAACAGGTAAAAGTTCCCTGTCATGAGTGATGTTGTTATGCACACCTAAAATCCACCAGCAAGTGTTTTGCTTTGTAAAAGATTGTACTTTGAAGAAGACAGCAACTTTGGAACACAAACTTAACTGTATTTGCCCGGCTTCTTCCTACTTCTTTTTTCCAGGCTACTGACTGGCAAAATGCCTTAAAAACATGTTAAATTCACACTTAACTTAGGAGATGAAGTGAAGGGCAGAAACCCAACCTTAAGAAAAACGAAAGACTAGGCCCTGTGGGGATCCTGCCAGTTCCGGTCATCTCTTCGAGACCACCCTGGGGTGAGGGTAGCCTGGGGGAGAACACAAACTTCCCCTTCTACCCTGCGCATGAACCGCAACATCGCGAGAGGACCTGGCTGCTCATCAGCCTTCCTTCCATCCTAACAGAGCATTCCATGTCCCTACCAAGCACAAATGTGTGGATTTTTTTCTAATTTCCCTTGACCACTAATAATCTCCACCCATTTGTTCATCAGTTTTACCCAGAAGGGCTGGTTCTGCAGGGCCACAGGCACTGGACCTGGCGGAACGAGACAGTACTGAGTCTTCCAGCACTCTCAGCTGTCCTGGGACCTGGGACAGAGACTGGACACCGTGACCTGAAGACAGGACTCAACTGACGTCTCCAGAGGCCTCCTTGATTTAAAATCTAATAAGAAAGTCCCAGCCTTTCAGCCTGTGCCCATCCTTTCTTGGATTTGCCCACTTCTCTTTTCAGTGTAGTAATAAACTCTTTGATTTTCTTCATTTCTTACTGTGGGAAAAACTTGCCACCCAAAGCACCAGCCTCTCACACATCTCAAAGGCCTCAAGGGGAGGCCCCTGACTCTCTCATACACACACACCACCCTTGCTCATGTGAAGAGAGCCAGTCTTCTACCTGGCCATCAGTTCTCTCCTGTTAACCAAACCCACATTCTATTGATTCACAAATTTTACTGCCCGTAACATATGACTGTCCTTAGTCCCCACCTGTAAAGTGCCTTGCCCCTCTTGAGTGCCTGAGAGTAGACTTTAATGCATGCCTAATAACCTCCTATGCCTCTCGCTAATGTATCTTACAAATTCTTCCAGGTGACAGCCAGCAAACCGGCATCCTGCCCGGTGGATGGGGCAAATCAAGGATCCCATCTCTACTTGGGGACCTCCTTGGACCCTGTCTTGAGACAGTGCTGCAGCAAAGGAGAGAAACAACAATATAAAAAGGAAATCTGTAAAAAGGAGTGAGTATTTGCAACCAACACTGCGTACTGCCAAGTTCATTTCACCACACTTCCCGAGGGGGGTCATCTCAAGCACAGACCAGGGGAGGTGCACGCGAGACGCAGTATCACACACCGGTCTGCTCTTCGTGCCGCATCTCAGTGGCTTGCATGGCTCTTTGTGCAAGAGCATGTCATTTCTTCAGGTCTTAATGAGAAGGAAATATATCTTTAGACAGACCCGGCCTCATTCAGGACACACAACAGGTTGGATACACATGGTCCAAAAGCAGGGACAGGCCAGGGTAACCACAAGGTGCATGAAAGGGAGACAAAGAAAACTGAAAATTTTAAATTGTGCTTTAGGAAAAAAAATAACCTACAGCTTCAGGACACAAAGATCACTCAGGTCTTTTTCCCTTCCAAGAAACTCACTTCTAAACAAACAAAAAAGAAAGAAATTTTCTAAGATTTTTGAGGTCACAATAAGCCTGGCAGGTGTAAAAGGGCCCCCCTCCCCATCCCCTCTCGCCTGTAAAATGGGCTGTCATCTATGATCTGAACCATCCTCCTCTCACAGATCCCCACCCCCAAACCACACAAATGTTCCCAGCTGCTGGCCTCGCCCTCAGGAGGCTGCAAGCCTCCGGCTCAGACAGTAATGTAGACCCAAGGCCAGACTCAAGTCAGGCCAAAGCGGTGCACTCTCTTGTGGACTATTTTGGAGAGGAACATGGCTTAGAAATAAGGGTGAATCCATCCTCACAGGTTGTCCACCTTTAGCCATCAGTGTGAGCTGATTTTACAAATGTGGGCTGTGATTAGGTGAGCAATATTTATGTGTTCCCAGTAATTGAAAATGTGAATTTAATTTTAAAAGGTTCCCTTTATGGGCACAAGCTGGAGATGCCAGGGATCGAACCCGGGACCTCATACATGCAAAGCATGTGCTCTACCACTGAGCTACATCCCCAGCAGGACTCAAGGTTTCTCCTTGTTGTTGTGGACCAGTGGAGCTCTCGAGACCAGTGCCTTCCTGTCCACATCAGCGGAGTCCTGAGGCGTCAGGGTTTCCACGCAGCGCTGCCGGCCTGGGCGGTGAGGCCGGGGAACAGCCTGCGCTGCCGGCCTCGCCTGGGTCCGAGAGGACACAGCCGCAGTCTGCGAGTCGCGGGCCCCCTGGTCCGGCTGGCATCCCCAGGACCCACGGTAGCGATAGCGCCTGCACCTCCAGGCCCTGGCCCAGGCTCTCCTGGCTCCCTGTGGGCCCTAGGGGGAGAGGCGCCCCCGAATTCCCGGTAGACAGACCGACGGCAGCCCACTGCCTGCCCAGGTCCTCGGAAGGCAGGCCTTTATGTCTGTTTGTGGCTGGGTCACGGGAACAGGGGTTCTCTTTGCACAGAGTCACAGCTTCCCGACTCGGACCGCTCTCTCTGGGTGATCACCCTGTGACAGTGCGGCCGGGTGCGCCCTGGCCTGGGCTGTGGTTCAGCTCGAGTCTTGAGGAGCAGTCAGAGAGCTGCAGGCCACACCGAGAGTCTGCGCTTAGTGGGCACCAGAACATTTGTGAAACTTAACTGACTTTGCTCTGAGCATCACTAGTGGCTGAGCCCACATCCTCTCCGGTAAGGTTCTGAGAGTGTCTTTGGTCAAAGGTTTCCTCAAGGATCCTCCTTCCAGCCTCACTCGACTCTTTCTCTCCCTTGACACAGCCTGTAGTAAGCTGTGTGTGTCTTGGCTGTGTTGAGCGGAGTCCAGTCCCTGATATGCCTGGGTGTGTCTCAGAAAACCTGTTTTACATTGACTTTGTTTTTATTAATGAATTTTGTTGGATGTTCATTGTTTTTAAAACAGGAACTTGTTTTGGCTTTGCTTCTTGAAGCTGGAAACAGGACACTGTCTTGCCATCTCTCTCCAGGCCCACACAGCCCCTTGCCTGCATCCTGCCGTCGATAGCCAGACTCCTCCAGCCCTGACAGCTAACTGGGACGCTGGTCTTGGCTTACAAACTAGGAGTGCTGGAGGTTGTGGAGCCCGTAGCCCGGATGTGCCAGGCCAACCAGAAGAGCTGCTCAACTGCAAGCAAGCCTTGTCGTTCTGTGCTACCATCTTCTCCAGCAGCAGTCAGATGGACTCCATTTATATTAGTCAGCTTTCTGGTTGTTGGGACCTAGGACCAGACACCCTCAATTTAAGCTTCTCCATTGGGCTGCTATAGACCTGCAAGGGTTAGTTTTCTAATGATGTCCCAGCCTTATTCACTTAGTATGTTTAACAAAAGAATTATACCACAACTACATCATAAGTCAGGTGCCAAAGTTAAATCATTTCTAAATCATTTCTGCAATTTGGAGTAGAGGGACCGGAACAGATAGGGATCATAAGGGGCCTGGGACCAAGGACATGGCTGTCCTCTACCCGAGCACCACCCACCCTTGGCCGATCCCTGCTGGACTGGGTGGGGACCCCTACATTGCCACCTGGCTACATGCCCAACCTAATCTTCCTTACCTACTTCGTAGTGGAGGGATAAATTTGCCTCTTGCTTTAGGAACTCAGCTTTCTCAAGAAGCTCTAATAATCAAGTAATGTTTGCTAGTATTGGAGAGGAAAAAGACTTTCTAAAGCATCTGAAGATTATTATCTGCAAGTAATGAACTTGGAGAGAATAGAAGTTAAGATGATTCCTCAGGAACAGTCCTCTAAACCAGGTGTGGTCATACAAGTGGAACAGAAACGGCATCATAAGCAACTCTTTCACAGCAATGAGCTCCTGCTTACCAACTCAGTGTTCCTTTTCTCAGTGGACTTAGGTAAAATTTTAGAGGAAATAAACTCAATATTAGCAAACATCCAGACAGGTGACACTCTTACAATCCAGATAGGAATTATGTGTGTTGTCACAGCTCTATGTGTGGCCTGGCTCTCCCACATACTCCACAGACTTTAATGACATTCCAATAGTACCATCGAAGAAACACACAAGACTGGAATCAGCTTGTCTTAACTTAGAGTCTACAGTTAATTTCATACACTGTCATTAATACTAAAAACCACTCCTTACAATTGACATCCATTTCTCTTGTTACACATGTCATCTTAGGAAAATAGCAAGGGTGGAAAATGTATTTAGTATGATAATTATGTGCATTCAAAAGTATAGTCATCATCTTACTTAAAAGAAAAAATTGTCCATATAAAGCCGAGATAAGCTGCAATAATGTAAGAAGGCATCAAGGTTGAAATAAGGTAAAAACAAAACTAGTTGTCGCCTAGTAACATAAAGCAGCAAAAACCCACACATAAAGTCCATACCAAAGCTAAATAGGAAGCCAATATATACCAGTGTACTAATTCTCAATTGTTACTACTTCACTTCATCTTTTGTGACCCATACTCTAAAATTATACAATTCTTTTACCTCCTTTCAGAAATTTTTATTTTTATTGGGAAATATTTGCAGTACATAATGATTACACTCATGGGGAGACACCGTGTGTACATCTTCTGCATGTACATCTTTTGTTTTAATCATTTATAAGAACATAGTGGCACGAAGGCAGGCAGGGGTATCACGGTCCCTGACCTGAACCTGTACACTAACCACTGTGATAGAAACACCATAGTGTCTGCAGCAAAACAGACCCGCGGACCAGCAGACACACACCTAAGTGCAGAAACAGCTCCAGACCTACTCAGCCACCTCGACTTTGATGAAGGAGCCAAACACCCTCACAGAATGAAAGAATAGTTTATTTAATAAACTGTGATGGAAAAACTGGTTTTCCACATGCTGAAAATTGAAACTGGGTCTTTAACCATATTTTTAACCATGCACTAACCTAAAATTGAAATGGACCAAAAAATCTAAATATTAAATGTTAAATCTGCAGGAAGAAAGGACATACAAAACACTTGAAGACATAGAAGTAGGCAAAGACTTCATGAACAAAACCCAGGCCGCGTGGGAAATACTACAAAGCATCAACGACTGGGACCATTTCATGGCCTGGGTGAGTCCTGTTGCCTGGTAGCGAATTACGGCACAGTTGCGAACCGTTTCTTCGCCTTTCCCTCTGTGGAGACGCTCAGGGAATGGCGTGGGCCTGTGTCACCTTCGGAGGCCTCTTTTGCTTTTTAAAAAAAATTCTTTATTTTTAGAACAGTTTCAGGTTCAGAGCAAAACTGCCAGCCAACGGAGGCGGGTTCCCGATGCAGCTCCGCCGCGCACAGCGTCCCTGCCCCGGCCCCGCGGCCCGTGTCGCGGCGTCCCGTCGGGTGCCCGGCGCGCGCTCTCCCGCCGCCACAGCCGAAGCGTCGCTGTCTCGGGTTTCGCCTCGAGTCGCCCGCGGGTGCGGCTGCCTTCCAGGAGTCTCCTCTCGGCTGGATAGCCCGGCCTCTTCAGCGCCCAGCACACTCCGCGACGGCACCGCGGCTACTTATCTCGGCGCCCGCGGACAGTGGTTTTCCGGCCCGCGCGAGCGCGCGATTACCGGGTCAGCGCCACACGTGCGCGCACGTTGCGCCTCCTCCGCACGGACGTCTGGAGGCGCAGGCCCCGCTGGCGCCCGGTTCTCCAAGACCGGGCCGTGTCCCCACGAGCCGCACGCCCGGAGCAAAGTACCCGGCGTCCCGGGGAGACGCGCTCCAACCCGCGCGTCCTGGAGTCTGTCCGGACCGCGGAGGAGTCGCGTCCCGAAGCCCCAAGGCTGCAGATCCGGGAGCGCCGGGCCGCCCAGAGCCCCAGCCGAGCCACTTCCATGCAGGTTGGGGATGTAGCTCAGTGGTAGAGCACATGCTTCGCATGTATGAGGCCCCGGGTTCGATCCCCGGCATCTCCACCCCAGGTGTGACTAGTTTTTTGTCAAAGGAATTAGTAACACTTCAGTCTGCTTTTCCACCATTTCCTTCAGTTTCTCATCTCCCAGTCCCTTCTCTTCCCTTTGGGTGACATCGTCCAACTCCAGGGTCACCCTGTGCCCAACCGCACAGACTGTTAGCCTAGCCAGAGAGACGCAGGACGCCCGGCCCATTGGCGTGCGGGGAGCCCGCCCGGCTGCGCCCCAGGTCGTCACTTTGGCTCCACACTCCTGGGGCACCGCCCATCCAGGCGTGGGGACTGTTGGACGGTGTAGAGAGCCCACTTCCCTACTTCCCAGTTTTAAAATTCAAAGTGAATAATGTTGGAAAAAACAGACGTGACCACGGTTCAAAAATTTCCCTCTGTGAACGTGTTAATAGCTGCAGCCACTCTAAGGTGGTACATGCCTGTAATGCATGGGGAGGCTGAGGCAGGAGGATCATGACTTTGAGACTAGTCTGGGATACAGATTGAGATTCGATTAAGCAAGAACAAAGAAAAGACTGACCCCTTGTTTTCAAAATATGTTTTAGGTCCAAAGTGGTCCATGGTCAGTTATATGAAAGTCAAAGCTAGAAAGGATGTTTAGAACGTTTACCTCAATTTTCCTCTTAGCAATAAGGAAAATACCTGAAAATACTTAGATCATTATATGCTTTTTTCTTTTAATCCCCATGTAGTGAATCAGGTTAACACATTTTACAGTATTAATTGATGCATGTATCCATGTATTTTATTAGTTCCATGTTTCAGTCAATTCAGACTTCTGTAACACAACACTACGGATTGATGGACCATTCTTAATGGTTCCAGAGCCGTAAGTCTCATCGTGAAGCCACTGTGGCTCCGTGCTGGTGAGGCCTTCGCCTGCTGGCCTGGTTCACAGCACAGCCCTTCCTTCTCACAGGAGATGCCACCCATTTCTGGTCCTTTCGGGCTCTGGTTCCCTGACCTGGCTCCATTCTCTTGACCTGTCCTGACCTCCGGAAGCCATTGCACTGTGGGTTAGCATTTTAGCACGTGAATGGGGGCATGAACACATTGTTCATAGCACCCCATTCAATAGTGAAGTTTTTAATGTTTTTAATTTTGTTTAGTTATTTTTATGATTTTGCCTTTATTGGTGAGATGAGTCTACAATATTTCTTTCTTACATTGTTGCTGTTATCTTTTGATGTCAATATTATACTTATAAAATAAGTTTAAAAAGTTTTTGATGTTTAATATTTTCATTTTTGAAGCAAAACATTTATTTGTACATTTTAGATATACACCACGATCATATTCTCCACAGGAACTTGAACCTGTACATGATATATAGCCTGCTTTCTGGAGGCCAGATAGGAACACTGAGGCCTAAACAGCTGCTTAGGGAGCACCGAGGAGAAAGAGGACAGGCAAATGTGCTAACACACTGCAGAGACGAGTAACACCTGAGGTTAAATTGTTTACCCAGAGAGGCACGCTGGAGGGTGGGAGACAGGTGAGTCCTGTGGAACTCTGATTGTTTGTGCCTGTGTCTGAGTGAAAAAGCTGAAGTGTGCAGCCACTTGGTGCCTCATGTCAAATGCGAACCCTAACATCATCACCCTTTCACTCTTCTTGTCTCTTTGTTTTTCATCTTCATCCCCCTTGGTCAGGATGAGCTCGCTTGTAGGCTGGTTCCCCCACTGCTTTATTTTGCCCATCCCCCTCTCCTGACTTCAGCCCCTATTCCCTTTCCTTATAAAAGCTTTGTTTCCATTTTTCCTCCTACCTTTTCTCTTGTCCCTTCTTTCCTTCCCCCGTCCCACCTCCTTTGTTCCCCTTTGCATTTAAACAGTTTCCTCCCGTTTCCTAGTATCTATTATACATTGTGGTTATTTACTCATTTGATTTCTCACCAAAGAAACAATGCTGTATCTAAATATATGTTTCTGATTTATTTAAGAGTATTGTCTCAAGGTGCAGAGTTCTCAACACACACCTGAAAGACCAAGAGAGCTTGGAGAATGTTTGAAGCCCTAAAGGAAAACAATTGCCCAGACTTATATATCCTGCAAAACTATCTTTCAAAATTGGTGCAGAAATAAGTTCTTTCCATGACTAAGAGTACCTAAAGAAATCCATGACCATCAAACCAGCACTCCAAAAACTTCTGCAGGATACCCTAGAAAGAGATATGGAAGCCAACAATGCAAAATAGTCCAATGGAATTAATATATCAGGTGACATGAACAGTTAAAAGAAGGGGGGAAAAGTGAATCAGCAAAAGGAAACTAGTGCAATGAAAGGAGTAAGTCAATAGCTCACAATGCGAGTTTACCCAATTCTCCAATTGAAAGTCACAGACTGGTAGACAAAAAAAATCCAACAGTATCCTGTATACAAGAAACACATTAAACCCCAAAAGAAATTCATAGACTACTTACTAATCAAAGGGTGGAAAACAATACTGCTTGAAATGGGAATCCAAAAGAAAAAAAGCAGCTGCATCTAATTTATTTTCAGACAAAGGAGTTTTCAAGCCAAAACTGATGAGAGAAAGCAAAGAAAGCCACTACATATCATTTAAGGAATCAGTTCAATAGAAAGTAATAACAATTATAAATATGTATGCACCAAACATCCCAAGTACCTAAATACTGTACTACCCAAGAACTACTGGATGTGAAAAAATCACATTATCATCAACACAATTATAATGGAAGAACCCATCACAAATGGATCAGTGTGCTGGAGTATGGTCATGCAAGTGTGGAATGCCAGCAATAAGGAGGTTCAAGAAGGAGGATTGCTGAGTTTGAGGCTAGCCTGGAATATATAGTGAGTTCAAGGTCAACCTGAACTATATAGCAAGACCCTGTCTAAAAGAAAACAAAAGAGCTCTGTGTTATATCTTATGTCTAGATCAAAGCTTCATTCTTTG
Organism: Petromus typicus; assembly: GCA_004026965.1. NCBI lineage: Eukaryota > Metazoa > Chordata > Mammalia > Rodentia > Petromuridae > Petromus > Petromus typicus. The sequence goes on along the minus strand of PVIR01009830.1, from coordinate 38,411 downwards.
GTCATAGGTGGGGCTTTTCAGATATGGCTGGATCTACAGTGTGTGATGCTAGGATCAAGGGTGTATGATCACTAAATTAATTACTGGGCATAGTTTTGGATGTTGATAATGGCCCCCCTGGGTGTGAGTACTTCCTGCCAAGGTCATATAACTTGGATAGAATATAAGGGACAGAGAGAAGGCTGCGATCGTGGCTTGCTGCTTTGCTGCTATTTGCTGCCTTGGTAGCTTCTGCATACCATGAAGTGTTTCTCTTCCGCAGTTCCTCTATGCCATGTCACCTGCCTTGGAACCAGCCAATAACAAATAAAAACCTCTTCAAACTGTGAGCTGAGCTGGGCGTGGTGGCTCACACCTGTAATCTCAGCACTTGGGAGGTAGAGGCAGGAGGATTGCTGTGAGTTTGAGGCTCGCCTGGGCTACACAGTGATTTCAGGGTAAGCCTGAACTACAAAGTGAGATTCTATCTAAAAAAAAAAAAAAAATCCTTAAAATAAAATAAAACAAAAGAAAACAACCCCCCCCAAAAAAAAAACCCCAAAAAGAACCTCTGAGCCAAAATAAACTCTCCTTTTACTTTGGGCTGTTGGGCATTTTGTGTTAGCAAGAAGAAAAAATGAGACAATCACCTGGACAAAAACAGCACCAAAAGTATCAGAGTTTAACCACACCTGTGAACAAATAGACTTAATAGACATCTACAGTGTTCCACTTAACAGCAGTATATAGATCTTTCTCAGAAGCACGTGGAATTTTCTTCAAAACAGATCACATCCTTGTCAATAAAACATCCTTAAAGAAATACAAAATAATTGAAAAAAGAACTGAAATTACCACATGCATAATATCAGATTATAATACAAGAAAATTAAAAATCAGAAAAAGAAACCACAGAAATTATGCAAACACATGGAGATTAAAAACACACACACACACAACTAATCAGCAGATCACAGAACAAATTAAAGAAGAAATCAGACAATTCCAAGAATCAAATGATAATTCCAGTGCAATATACTAGAGCCAATGGGTCACAAAGAACACAGACCGAGGAAGGAAATTAATGCACACATCAGAAAAAGATCAAATCCAATAAATAGCAAAATAATGCACCTGAAGATTCTAGAAAAACAAAAACAATCCAAATTTAAAGTTAATACAAGGAAAGAAATTAAAAAGACCAGAATGGGTATTATCAAAATCGAGATTAAAAATGCAAAGAATCAACAAATCAAAGATCCGAGTCCTCAAAAGAATAAACAAAATACCCAAGCCCTTGGGCAATCTTACAAAAGAGAGGGGAGGAAGGAAAGGAAGAAAAAATACAAGGGAGGGAGGTTAATTAGAACACTCAGAAATTAAAAGGTAAAATCACAACAGTATTGCCAAAATCTGGGAAGGTATTACTAAGTACCCTTCAGCGTGTTAATGGGAATGTAAACCACTCTGAAATTAGTATAGAGACTGCTTAAAAATATAAGACTAGAAAGGCTATTTACCCAGCTATTCTCCTTCCAGGTATTTTCCTGAAAGTTAAAGACATCATATTACATGCTGCCATGTTTATAGTAGCACAATTCATAATAGTACAATTTTATAAGCGGCCTATATGTCCATCAACAGATAAATGGATAAAGAAAATGTGTTGATATATAATGGAGTATTACTCTGCCATACAGAAGAATACGTTTATTTGTAGGAAAGTGGGTGCACCTTGAAACAATAATATTACATGAAATAAACCAAACATGCAAGCTTCACTATCACATCGTGTCTATTATATGAGAAACCTAAAGTATAAATGAATTAAATATCAAAGTAATTTATACTGTAACAGGATACACAGATATTTTACAAATTGGAAAGACATTCTTGGCTGGAAAGGGGAGGAGAAGATAAGAAAAGATAAAAGGACTGAAGGTATGTTTTGTATATAGACCAATTCCCCACGATGAATGTCACTGTTATGCATTATTAAAAATAAATATTTGGGGGGAAAAAACCCGACTACTAGTAAAGGGAAAGCGAAAACTATGATGAATTTGGAACCTTCCATGTGAACCCAAATTGCGCCTACTAAATCGACAGGCAGGAACAAGGCGGCGAGGGCTGGCGTGACGGGCCCCACGTCTTCGAGCGCGGCGGGTCCAGGCGGGACGAAACCTCCCCGCACACAAGCCGGCGGGCGGCGGGCGGCGGGCGGAGGCGGGCGGCGGGCGGCGCGCGGAGGTGGGCGGCGGGCGGAGGCGGGCGGCGGGCGGCGCGCGGAGGCGGGCGGCGGGCGGAGGCGGGCGGCGGGCGGCGGGCGGCGGGCGGAGGCGGGCCGCGCGCACAGTGGGCCGAGCTCGGCCCTGCTCCGCCGGCGGCCGGCTAGTGCTCGCGGCAGAAAGGGCTGAGCAGGAGCCGGGCGGCGCCGGCAGGGCTCACGCCGCCCGTCCCGCCAGGTCCCGCCGGGAGGATCGGCTCCTCCGCCCGCCTCCCCTGGCCCGAGGCTTGCGGGATCTGCGGTCAGTCACTCTCCGAGGCGGGCCAGAGCGGGTCGTGGCTGGGGAACCGAGTCCTCTGCACCTTCCTCCCAGGGCGAGCAGAGTCAGCGAGCAGCTGGCCAGCCCGGCCCCGCGCGCGGTGAGCACGGCGATGCCCGGGGCGCAGGTGCCGAGCGGGGCGGCTCGCAGGGACCTGGAGAGCGCGACGCGAGGCTGCGAACTGGGCGGCTGCAGCCTCTGCTCAGCACAGCCCGGCCGCCCGAGGCAGGAGCCAGCGGGGCTCCGAGGCGGACCCTGCGGCTGCGCTTCGGGGCCTCCGCGCCTGACAGCAATCTGGCTTTAGCCTGCGTTGTTCCCAGCTCCTGCTGCGGGCCTGCCTTCTGCTGCTCTACCCCTTCATGGTCCCCTGATGATTTTATTTCAAATGCCTTGCTGGCAGTGTTTGCTTAGCAAGCATGAGGGGCTTGTTCCATCCCAGTACTGGAGGATGACAACAATAATGATGATGTTGCTCTGCTGGGTGACAGAAAATTAAGTTACATCCTCTGTAAAAACATTCCGAACTGGATAGAAAAGTGGAAATGCCTCAGACACTTGGTTCAAGAAAAATTAGTAAAGATTGTGGGACCTAAGAGTCTCAGTAGGCTGGGGTATGTAGCTGACTGGTAAAGCACTCACTTGTATGGGCAAGGCCCTGAGTTTGATTCCTGGCACAAAAGTTAATTGAAGAACCTCACCAGGCCGGGGCCCTGTCAGCCTTTGCTTGCTGAAGGAGTATGTGAGTCCTGATTCTCTTTCTTAGGAATAGCAGGCGCTCCGGGCACAGAGATGACTGCTGCCCTCTCAGAGGCCTCAGTTCTGGCAGCTGTTGGAAGGGAAACTCAATCCCTAACAGTTTAAGGGCACTTAGGAATTTTGGAATTTTTCAGTCAGATTCAACCTACTTCCGATGGAAAGTATTCATTAAAAAAAATTTCTCCTGTACTGATCCTTGTCATCATTCCCTAAACAACACAGTATAACGACTATTTACCCAGCGTTGATATTATACTAGGTTTTATCCGTAATCTAGAGATGACATCTACTGAAAGAGGTCACCTAGGCCAAAAGAAGCACTAGACCATTTTATACAAGGACGGGAGCTCCTGTGATCTAGTACTTGCAGGTGTTTGGTGTCAACCCGCCAATTTTGAGGACAACAGCAGCATTCAGCATCTCCCTACAAGAAAGAAGTCTCCAGAGCCTGGGGACCTATAACTCTCAACGAGCTCCTTCTCCTGGTGTCACCTCCTTCCTTAGGCAGCTTGCAGAGCCCCAAGGTCTTTGATTCTGTTTGCTTTTCAATGCTAAAAACTGTGCTGCCTTCCAACAGCTGCCAACACCGCTGATCTGACAGAAGCCTATTGACCTCCTCCATAGCAAAGCCTCCTCCACCGGAGGACCCCGTCCCCAGCCCATGGCTCACCCAGAGCCCCTCCCCACGCCCCTTCCCTGCCTTGATGTTGCCCCTCCAGGGCAAATGCTTCCTGGTGACTATGTGACTTGTGAGTGTGTGTTTTTTGGGGGCTTGAAAGGAATGATTTTGGCTTTGCTGCAAATTCTCTTGGGAGAGACTGCATGATAATTCTCAGCTTTTCTCCTAATTGAAAATGATCTGATGACAGAGGGGATAGCTACACTGTCTGGCTCTGTGGCTTAGTTGGCTAAAGCGCCTGTCTCGTAAACAGGAGATCCTGGGTTCAAGTCCCAGCAGGGCCTTAGTAAGTAGGAGGTACATTTTACATTTGAAATCATCTTTCCTCATAAAATTCACTGCTTAGACCTTTTATCTATCCAATTGCTCCTTATTCCACTTACGTTTTTTTTTCAAAACTACAGGTTCTCCCACACTGGGACTTACTTACTGTACATGAGTGTTCAGAATCTGTTTTGGATATGAAATTTTAAATATAGAAGTAAAACTAGAAATGTCTTAATTGGGATCATTTCAGAGTATACTGCTGACTTTGCAAAGTATAATCTTAAATTATATATGCATGAAAATTGATCATAACTCACTGAATACCAATGTGTTGCATTTCATATCTTTTCTCCATACATCTAGTCTATAGGAATACTAATGTAAGCATTACTATATACAGTTTAGAGATAAAGAAAAAGAATGGGAGGGGAGTAACTTGTCCAAAATTTAAAGCTAAAAAGTAAGTAATGAAGCTAGGAAGTAAGCCAGTTATTTCTCATAATCTTACATATAAACTAATATTATTTATTATTTTTGTTTGTTCTGAGACAGGGTCTTGTTATATAGTCGAGGGTGACCTTGAACTCATCATGTAGCCCAGGGATAGAGGTTTCCAGTGAAACTTGAACTTGTGCTGATCCTCCAGCCTCAATCTCCCAAATGTTGGGATTATAGGTGTGCATCACCATACCAAATTCCAACCAACTTTATTTAAAAAACTAGTATCTAACATGGTTTAGGAAAATAATTCTTATAGTTGTATGATGTGTAAACTGATTGGACTAACTGGCAAAGTCACACACAAACACACCACACAAAACGTTTTCCATAATCTTTCAAAGTATTCACTAAGAGCTTGTGTATCCATGAACCACTGAGGAAACTTTCGATTTCATGAATCTAAAGCAAACAACGAGGGTGCCCATGTAGCTGGTAGCAGACATTCTCTTTACATGTGTGAGGCTCTGAGTTGGGTCTTCAGTATTGCCTGAGAAAGTTCCAAAATGATAGCGGATCTTTAAAAAGATTGAGCCTATTGAAGAGAAACTTCTTTCATTTTTTCCCTAAAGGTTAAACCCAGGGCCTTTCCCTTTACTTACCCTGTTTTATTTTTTAATTTGAAACAGCATCTAGCTAGTCAAGTTATCCAGCCTAAGTCCAAAATTATCATCCTTCTGGCTCAGCCCCCCAAAGTGGCGGAGTTACAGACATGCACCACTGAACCCAGAGTAACATATGACTTCCTAACACTGTTTCTTCCAAGCTTATCACTCTCTCTATTCTTCTTTGAGGAGAGGTAGACAATGTTAGGGATGGAACCCAAGGCCTCTACCTCTACCACTGAGGAACCCACTTCCCATCTCGCCTTGCCCCCCCCCCCCCCCAGTCAGTATTAGGAATCAAACTCAGGACCTTGCACTTGCAAGGCAAACACAGCACCACTGAGCTACACCTCCAGCCCCTCCTTGATTTATATCAAACCATGAGACATACATGTCTAGTCAAGGCTGTCATGCAAGTTCCATGAAGTTATATTTCTGGATGTGAAGTCACTAGCCTCGGTTTAGGAGGAACTCTACACAGTGCACAAACCCCACTTAAAGCTAGTTTCAAACAGTGGAAGACACATTTTACTTAGAAGACACATTAGCCACTTTCCTGTTGCTGTGATACAATACCCAACACTCACAACATAAAGGAGGTAAAGGTTATTTTGGCTCATGTGTGAGACAATGCAGTCTATGGTTGGCTAGTTCCAAGGCAGAGACATAGCAGAAGAGCACGTGAAGAAAAACTTATTACCATAGTGTTGGGTGTCAAACTGAGAAGTGGTGAGATGTGGTCATTAACCTTCACTGTGTCACCTGATTGGTTTAAGAAATGCCCAGAGGATTAGTAAAGCACTTTCTCGGCTGCGTTTGGGGGTCATGGGTACTCTGTTTCCTTGCCTCTTCCTTTGTGGCACTGTTCCTCTGCTGTGCTTCCTGTTCACGTACAAAGTATGTCTGCTTCACCTTCTACCATGAAATTTGTGCCTTGGAGCAGCCAAACCGTGAGACTGATTCCCGAGACACCGTTAGCCAAATTAACTCTTCTTTAAGAAAAAGAACAAGGTTACTGTTGACTGTCCTCCATTCAAAGGAATTGCGTTAAAACCAGTCGCGTCTACACAAACCTCGCACACTCCAGCCAAAGGCAGCGGGTGGATCCACATCTACACTAATCACCCCGATCTCACCATCGGAGTCCGTGTGAGCCTCTTGGAAGCCCAGACCCAGCTCTGTGGGGTCCCCTGGGGCTAAACAACGCCGACTCCATAAAGGAAGAGCAAGGCGGCACGTACACAGCGGGCCCTCCGGGCCACAGTGACTACGGGAAAACAGAGACAGAGACCGCCCCCTATAAGGCTGGTTTGGCGCGATTGAGAACAAGGAAGTGGGGCTGTATATCAGTGCTGAGAGTGCTGGCAATAAAGGCTTCTCCCCCAGTTCGTCTCCTCGTGATGACCCCCGCCCGTGGTGCACTGCCGGATGAGTGGCCCTCGGGACCAGGACGCGACACAGCCCCTTACTCCCACCCCGAGCGGGCGCGCCGTGAAGTCACGGAAGGGCGCCAAGACCGTCTCAACGGCACGGGACCGGGCAAACCGAGGTCGGCCGCCCTCCCCGGCGCAGGCCGCGCGGCACACACGCGGGGGCGCACTCGGGCGAGGCGGGGGCGCACTCGGGCGACCCGGGTCACCGTCGGACTCTGGCCTGCGAGGCGCAGGACAGCGGTGGGGAAAGGAAGAAACTGGCAGAGTCGCGCTGCCCGGGGAGCGCGCTCCTGTGAGCGACGCCTGCTCTGCTTCCCAGGCGCTTCCCCTCGGCCCTCGGCGCGGGTTTCTGCTCCGCCCTCGGCGCGGGTTTCTGCTCCGCTCTCGGCTGCGGGCGGCAGGACCACGCGGACGCCGCGCCCCCCGGGCGGGTCGGTCCTCCGCGCGCCGCAGACTCCAGGCGCTTCTCCCCGCCGAGGGCACGGGCGGGGCGGCTGGGGTCCGGCGCTCGCCACGGGCAGCCCGGCCTGGGCGGCCGCCCTCGGGGCCGGGGCGGTGGCCCTCGGGGCCGGGGCGGTGGCCCTCGGGGCCTGGGCGGCGGCTCTCGGGGCCGGGGCGGTGGCCCTCGGGGCCTGGGCGGAGGCTCTCGGGGCCGGGGCGGTGGCCCTCGGGGCCTGGCCCGGCCGCCGGCCGCGCACCGCTTCGCCTCGCGCCCTACGCTGCCCCACCGAGTTGCCTTGTGCGGGTGCGAGGGCGCCGGCCCTGCCCAGGGCGCTGGTCGCCGCGGCCCAGGACCTGCTGTGTCATTTGATATTTCCTTTTCTCTTCTGTTCCCTGTGCGGGGTGAGGTAAGCTAAAGCGTACTCATGAAATCGGTGGCAGCACTACAATGACAGACCCGTATACACACCGACCACAGAACAGAATCCAGAAATAAACCTTCACGATTGGCCAAATGACCACCAGCAAGGGTCCCGGGACGAGGCAGTGTGGAATGACAGTTTTTCAAGCAGTAGTATTGAAAAATGGGGTACTCGTATGCAGAAAAATAAAGTGGGAAGAAAACAGAAGATTCATAACTCTAAATTGGCATGTTTTCTTCGGTATTTACAAAGACAAAGGCAAAAAAGCAAGTGGAATAAGAAAAGGTGGAGGTGGAGGAAGCAGAGGAGGACGAGGAGGAGGGTGGGGGCACTGGCCTGTAATCCCAATCCGCAGAGGCTGAGGCAGGAGGATCCAGAGTTCAACATCAGCCCCTGCAAAGTGAGAACGCGCTGAAAAAAACAAGAAATAAAAAACAGACATTCAACCTCATGAAAAATTTCTAAGTTTGTGCACAAAAGATACTTTAAACAGGGCAAAACTTTGTAAATCATGTAAAGAACTTCTAAAACTCTCAGCAACCAGAAAAATGCAAATCAAACAGGTAAGAAACTGAAAACAAACTTCTGAGATGATATACAAATGGCCAGTAAGAACATGGAGATAACTGGCATCACTATTTATAAGGGAAAAGTAAATCACTAAGTAATTTCTATCTCACACCCATTAGAATGGCTACTGTTTTAAAAACCGGCAAACAAGTGTAGATGACAACGTGGAGAAACTGGAATCCTTGTGTGCTGTAGGTAAGAATGTAAAATGGTACCGCTACTGTGAAGAAAGTATGGAAGTTTCCTCAGCAACTTCCCTTCCAACTATGTACTAAAATAACTTCAAACCATACTATAGAGCAACTGTGATAAAAACAGCATGGTATTGGCAAAAAACCAAAAGTAAACAAACAAATAAAAATCCGAAACATTCCCAAGGATCAATTGCCGGCGCCTGCCGGGTGGAGTAATGGGGTCCTCAGCCAGTAGGGTTAGGATGAGAAGAAATGACTGACACGACAGCGAGGCTTAGAAGGGCTCATCATTCAATAGCGAGTGAGCACCGTGTTTATTTCTCAGGTCTCTTTTATACCCTAAAAACTAGGTCTGTAGAATGACTTCACCAATTGTGTGCAAAGGTTAAGAACAATCACGGGATATTTCAAAGAATCAAGCAAATACAGCAACTTGGGTAATTAGTTCTCAGTTCCTTAAAGATTTCTATCTGGGTTAATACTTCCTTAGGACTTTAACCTAACCACAGTTATACATTGTATATTCTGATACGGTTATTAATCCAGGAAAGAACAGGAGTTGTGCCATGTTGCTAAATTATCTCACAAGTCACAGTGTAGAGTGAACACAGTCAGTCTCGACAACATGGCGTTCTTGTTTAACTGAATTATTATCATGCATACCTTGGGGACACAGGTCATTTAGCCCACTTCCTCAGGAACAAGCCATCTCAGGGTTAATTTTAAATCGGCCAGGGCAGCAACCACAGAGGGGGTTGCAGATCTTTGACAATGACCTTTGGTAGCCTCCTTAGCAGTGCAGAACTCCTGATGATAACTCAGTGCAGCACCAGAGATGACCACCTTAAAGGAGAATGGCTCAGTTTCTAAGGGGCAGCTCCTGACCCTAAACACACTCAGCCACTTTATTTTTGACACAAGAGCCAAACACTGGAAGAAAAATAAGCTCTTCCATAAATGGTGCTGGAAAACCTGGGTTTCCACATGCTGAAGACTGAACCTAGACCTATGTTTTTTACCATGTGCTGACCTAAAATTGAAAAGAATCAGAGATTCAAATATTAAAACAGAAACAATCTGCTGGAAAACAGAATAGATAGAACACTTGAAGACACTGATGTAGTGAAATATTTCATGAGCAAAACCTTAGTCTAGCATGAATTATCACAAGGAATCTTCTCTTATTAAAAAAAATTTGGCACAGAAAAAGAAACTACTATAAGTAAAGACAATCCACAATGTGGGGTGTGGGGGGAAACCTTCCAGTTGTTCCTCAAGCAAAGGACTACTATCTAGAATACATAAAATAAAAAAAAAAAAGTCAGACTGTCCAAATTTAAAGACCCAATCCCAAAATAGCATCTGAAATAAATGGATATTTCTCAGATGAAGTAGAAATAAATGTATGGAAAAAAATGTTCAACCCCATTTGGTCATTTGAAAGATGCAAATTAAAGAAATCACAAGTCATCACAGAAAGAAAGGCTGCTATCAAGAAATGAACCAATAACAAATGCTGGCAGGGCAGTGGGGAGAGAGGAACCCTTTTACACTGCTGGTGGGAATGTAGACTGGTTCAGCCATTGAGGTCAGTGTGGATATTCCTCAAAATTTAGGATTAGAGGTCCCATCTGACCCTGGTATTTTCCTGTTGGGGATATTCATGAAAGACTTCAAAGCACCATACCACAGTGAAATCTGTGCAATCATGTTTATAGCAGCACAGTTTGTAATAGTTAAATCCTGGAAATGGCCCAAATGCCCATCAACAGAGGAATAGATAAAGATGTGTGTGTGTGTGTGTGTGTGTGTGTGTGTGTGTGTGTGTGTGTGTTAAATACGTTGGAGTACTGCTGTGCCATAAAGAGGGATGAGCTTAAGACATTTTTAGCTAAATGTATAGGCTTTGAGACCATATTCTTGAATGAAATAAATCAGACACACGTTGAAATACTGCAGTGCGCACCCTAAATTCCAAGTTCACAGGTAGATGGAGAGATGCTCCTATAGTGGTAAGGGAGGTGAACTTTGTCAACGGGGGTGTAGCTCAGTGGTAGAGCGCGTGCTTAGCATGCACGAGGCCCCGGGTTCAATCCCCGGCACCTCCACTGTGGTTTACATACCCTTTTACCCTATGTAGGGCTTTCTGATGTGTGGTACAGGTTCCTTTATATGTGAGCGGTACTTCTACAGCTCTTTTCTTTTCTTGAGACAGTTTCTCACTATGTAGTTCAGGTTTGCCTTGAACTCACTATGTAGCCCAGGCGGCCCCTAAGTCGCGGCCATCCTCCTGCCTCTGCTTCCCAAGTGATGGAATTACACCTGTGTGTGGACGCCACTGGCCTCTCAGCAAATTTCTTAACCCTTCTGGCATATGAAGAGCCAGTTGGTGCTTTTCATTTTTTCATACCATTAAAAAAAAAAAAACACTTAAGCCGACCAAATTGTTTGCACAGACTGTGTAAATAACGATCTGAACCTCATGCCAGAGGATCGCTGCCTCTGGTGGGCGGGACGGCTCGAGCCCCAGAAGTCTTCCAAGCCTATCTCACGGCGCCCGTTCTGCATCCCGCGCACGCAGGGCCACGGTCTTAGAGCTCTCCCCGCTCCATCGCGGACCAGGGCGCGAGGTTTGGGGAAACGCGGAGCACTTCGGCTTCTTTCGGCCCAAAACTTCTGCAGAGGGCGCCGCCAGGTCCCGAACACAGTCCCTGCGTTCATAGGCCTCGCACTCTTGCACCGCCGCGGTCCCGGGACTCAGGATGAACTGAGCTGCGGCTCCAAGTCTGCGGTGCGCACCGCGCGGGCCTGGGCGGCTCTACAAACCATGTGGCCATAGCTCACGCGCCCTAGCGAAGGCCGCGGTGAGGCTGGAAAGGCCTGTCCGCGCTCGCGTTGCCCTGGCTGCTCACCGGGCAACAGCCTGGAGCGCGACCGGCCTGCGGCGGGGGCCTCTGAAGGAGTCGGATGCCGAGGGGCGGCGCCTCGCGTCTGCATCTCCTGCGAGTGGGCACCGCAGCGGGGCTCGGTCGCTGTCCGCCCAAGACCAACAACAAGGCTGAGACCGCGGAGAGCAAAGGAGGAGCCTCAGGGTGCAAGGGAAACCGGCTGACAGCTCAGAACCGCCGCAGACTTCCCTAAGCCGATATAGTTCAGTTGGGAGAACGTTGGATTGAACTCTCAAAGGTCTCTGGTTCGATTGCTTGGTCTCTGCAAGAAAGACCTGGGGCTACCTTTGATCTCAAAATGGCCCTGTTTATTAGAAAGACCTCGAGGGCATCTCTCGTGTACTCCTTAAACAGAAAATTAGGGCCTTATTTCACAATAAATTCATAGTTTACTTAATACAGGTGTTTTGCTTTTTCTTTTTGTAGCAGAATCCCTCTGGTTCTACAGGTGTGTGCCACTTGCCCCTGCAACTCGGTAATATGTAATATATGTGTGACTTAAGAGTGAAGTTGACTGTCAAAGATCACTTACCAGCTTCACATTGTGTATACGCACTAAAAATTAAAAATCAAATGTTATGGTGCTGGGTTGTGTGTGACCCAAGAAAGCTGATGAAATTATCACTGCTATTGTGACTTGTGGGTGGGATTTGTAGTACTTAGAAATTTCACATCTCACGAAACTACTTCTTTAAACTTTTCACTCCGTTAGGACGTAGAGCCCAACCTGGCTTTGGCAGCTTTCAGTGCCAATCCGGGAACTACACACTCTAGGCCCTGAACAAGGACAGCCTGCGAACCCCGGAGCTCTAAATACTGTTCCTTTTTAATGTATAAAAGCATTCTTAGCTGGCAAGCACTTGTTAAGCAGAGAGCCGGGCAGGACGAGGAATCCAGGGAGCCAGCGCGGCGGGGCTGAGGGGCCGTGTTCCGGGGACCTGGGCGCTGGGCTCGGAGCCGGCGGGCGGCGTCCGGACTCCGCTGCCTGCTCCTGCGTGGGGTGGGGGGAGGACCGCGCGCACTGTGTGGAGAGCACGCGTGGTCCAGAGCAATACCATCCTGTCTCTCAAAAACACGGTTTCTCCCTCATCCCCGTCTCTGTAGAAGCCAGACTAGACTCGTGATGTAGCCTAGAAAAAGTCGCCGGCAGAACCCCGCGCCCCTCCCCGCCGAGGAGGAGCCCGTCTGCAGGGCACTTCCTTCCATTCCGCGTGTGCAAAACGCAGGAGCCCTCGAGCTCCGGCTGCTGTTGGCACACCGAGACAAAGGAGCTGGAGGCTCAGACTGGACCTGGGCGGTGATGCACTCTCAGCTTTGAGTGGAAACAGGGTCCTCGGAGCCCGACAGCACCCGGGGCCCCTCCTCTGCGCCGCGGGGAATCTCGGCGTGCCAGCCTGGGCTCCGGCTGCTCGGGAGACCCCACAACGTCGCTGGCTTCGAGGCCTGGTGCTCCTCTCATCTCTTCCCAGCACCAGTCAAAATCCCCAAGCCACATGCATGTTCCCCGGGGACCCACCGACAGGCGGGCAACCCCACTCGCCCCATCCTCCCGCCACGTGAAAGCCACCACCGTCACACGACCTCGTCTTTGCCACCAGGTTCCCAAATCCACGTCCGCAAACTCTCTACTCCACTCACAGTCCTTGAGGTCGTTCTCAAGTCTGCACCCGGACCCGGGGTCAGGGATGCCGCACGGTGCCCGCCCTGCTGCTGCTCAGCGCCGCCGTCCCATGTGGCGGCCGCAGGACTCCCCGTGGGCTGAGCGGGGACCCCGGCGCCGAGGACGCCGGCTCCGGGGCTCGCTGGAGGCAGAGCACTAGCCTGGTGGGGTCGATGGGCGGCTGGGGGGAGGGCGGCGGAGCCGCAGAGCCGCCCTCGAAGGCTTCCCCGCAAGTTCAGGTAGGAGTTCAGGAGATAAACTGACCCCTGGACAGAGTAAACCTGCAAGCTCCTAATCGGCCCTGCTGCTGAGATACACAGGCCGAGATCCAGCTTTCCTACAGTCTCCAGGCTGGCACCGCCGGCCTGAACGTGCGTGGGCTCCTCCGCGGCCGCAGCAGGTCGCAGAGGAATAGCATGGAAGCCCACGCCCTGGCGCGGCCCGCAGCCCCAAAACAAACTCCACCTCGGCCACCGCCCCGGCCTCGACACTGACTAGTGTGTGACTCGCAGGAGTGCTGCCACCAGATCTGCCATCCAGATCTTTATAAAGTCTCTGGCTTGGCTGTCGCTGACTTCTGTGTACATGCGTAACTATGTCTCGGATGAGAAGAACCAAAGGACCCAAGACAGGGGCCCCGTGGCTTAGCTGGTTAAAGCGCCTGTCTAGTAAACAGGAGATCCTGGGTTCGAATCCCAGCGGGGCCTGTGGAGGTGCCGGATTCCTCAACCCGGTGTTTTCCTGCCGTCGGCTCTCTCCCAACTACCAGACTTCGGACCCCTAAGAACAAATCCTAGACGAGCGTGCAAGCACCGCTGCACTACGCTTAGGTGGTGTTCACTTTAGCATTTGCTTTATCTTTATTCTTGTTGGTTTTGGTGCCCTTCCTGCCACCTCACACGGTTTTCCAGCCTCGTTTTCCTGGAAGGACGCCAGCCACGGCGTGGGTGGTGCGCTGACAACCTGGCCACCGGGGTAAAGACCCGGGACAGATCTGCAGCCATAGCTCCAGTCGGACCCTGGACCACCGCAGGGACCATGACACAGCAAGGTCACTTCCTTCCGCTCTCTCCCTTTTTGGGGGCCTACATTGGCATTTTAAATTGTCATTCTAGTTTTAAAAAAATTAAAATGAGCCATTGAGAGGGTGGAATGTAGAACATTTTCTTTGTGAAATTTCATTTAACCAACTCCATAAATTCCCCTAAATTGTTGAGACCTGAGGTTGAACCAGGAATTTTCAGATGTTCAGCCTAACATTCTCCCATCTGAGTGCTCTCCTAGCTGGACTATCTTGACCAGCTGGGGTAATCTTTTCTGGCTTTCATGTTTACCACTTCACCGTCAACTTTCTCCTTCAGCCTTTCCAGAGCACCGCCGACTGTCCCTTGTCCCTCAGTCCACTACGGATCAAACACTGGGTAGCGCTGGGCAGTGGGGACCGGCCATGGGACAGAGCCTCCTCCGCACAAGGCCTGGGCTGGCCACCGTGTCACCCGGTCACGGTTCCTAGACAAAGGAGATTACAAAGAAATTGTGGTGCTCCTGTTTTATCTCTTTCAGTTCATTCTGAGGAACGCAATCAGGTTAGTATCTACCACATGGGTCCACCTCCATCTCCTGGTGATTCCAGTGAGCATGTACAGCCTTGTTTATCTACTGAAAAACACACGCATCTGCTGGAAGCTAATGAACTATTAAGTGCAAACTAATCTACAGTCACAGGAAGCTGGTCACGGTTGGTTGGGAGGGAAGACTAGAGAGGATTATCTCCCTCCCTCCATCCTTCCTCTCTCTCAGTCTTTCTTTTTCCGAACTTACCAACATGAAAACACTGCTGAAGGTGTGCAATTTAGGAAAACAACCAGTGTCCTGATAAGAAATATGATTTTCATCGTGTACACAGGATGTCGAGCGAGGTGGTCCCTAAACCTAGGGTTGTCCTGTGAACTGCTGGGGAGAGAGGCAGTTTGGTTCACAGTGCACTTACTCTTAGAATACAGCTGCAACGAAACCAAAGAACAAAGTGAAAGAGAGCAAAGACAAACCGTTCTCCAAAGGATGCCAAAAACGCGCCTCATAGGTTTTAAGGTAACCCTTCAACAACCCCTACCCACACCGCAGCAGCTGCGGGGGTGTAGCTCAGTGGTAGAGCGCATGCTTTGCATGTATGAGGTCCTGGGTTCGATACCCAGCACCTCCACAGTTGCGTTTTAGACTCTTTACCACTGGTGGTCCCGAAACGACAGGTAATCCTACTTTTTTTTCTTCTTTTAGTTACCTCTGCCTCACATAGAAAATAGGCTTGATTGTTGCAACAGCTGGAGGAAGAAATAAAAAGTGAACACGCAGCGCTGCAAGGACGCCACCAGCCACCCACCCCGCGACTCCTTCCCGATCCAGGCTGCGGGGAGCGGTTGTCCGTGTGGGCTGTGGACTGGGTGCTATTTCCTTCCCTGGAGGCTGGGGACCTGCGGCGGTCTCTCTCCTCCCTGAGGATCCCCGGGGCGCCTGTGAGGGGTCTGGACAGCGCAGGCCCAGGCGGGCTGACTCGGAGAGGAGCACCACACACGTTCGCAGGTGAAGGCCGTGCACAGCCCCACCCTGAGGGGTCGGGCCACCCCAACTTTTGACCCAGTGAATTGTGAGCAAATACAACGAATGTGGTTTTTCAAAGGTAGATAGATTATTTGGAGACAGCAGAACAAACTCAGCATTGGTCCCACACTGGGCTGCAGAGGTGAAGAGGCCGAGAGGCAGCAGGCTGCCGTGGGCGGGGCAGCCTCCGTGGCCCCCTCGTCCTGTGTGGGAAGGCCCTGGTGCCTTCGCGTGTGCGTCTTATTTTCTGTCTCCTGGCAGCGCTGGAAATAGGGCTTATCCTCTGGTTTTCTGAAACAGTGAAGACCAACGCGGTAGACTTTATCCTAACAGCGATCAGGTCCCGGAACACCAAGGAGGACAGTTGCAGCCGCAGAACATTCATGGGGTCCGGTCCACCTGGCTGGGGGCTTGGGAGAGCTCCGGCGCGCGAGACCGGTTAGGTCCCCGCGGACCCAGGGGTCGCCTTTCTTCTCCTTCCGTCATGGATGTATCTGCAATAATAGCCCCATCTCTCCAGGGAGACTGTGATTTCCAAAGTAGAAAGAAGAGGAAATTATTCATGTCTGTGAAAACAGACTTAAAGCCAGGCTATCCCACCTGGAAAAATTCTGGGAGTCCAGACTAAACTCGGGAGCTCAGCGCTGCTGTTTGAAAGGTTTGCAGTTTGTGTGAAACGAATTTGGAGACACAGGCTCGTGAACCCACTTCCTCCAGCAAATCTTCCAGAGCTGAGATGAGATCGTCGGAATGGCGGCTCTTCGGTGCATACTTAGGTAAAGCATTTAATGAAGCCATCAACATAAGGTGCTTCCCAGGGTCACACTGGAGGTGCTGCGCGGAAGCACCGCGAGACACAGGGCTGGGCTCGTACGCACGCCCACTGCGGGGCGGGGGGAGAGGCCGCGCTCACCTTCGCCTCCCTCTCCTCACTGCCAGGTGAGAGTCCATCTGGAGAAAGTGGGTCCTTCAGGGCCGAGGGACCTGCGGGTGTGGCGAGGCCTGGGCTTGGCCCCAAACCCTCGCCCTGACTCTGTGCCTACCCCTCACCTCTGGCCCTAGCCCAACTCTAACCCTAACCCGCCGTGTCCCCAGCCCGCGCCTCCTCTGCACGCAGCAACCCTAGGTTTGAGGCGCTAAGCAGGGTTTAGAAAAGTTGTGATTTTTTTTTCCTGACGCAGATGATAAGGGGGCTTCACAGGTACCGGGGTCAGAAACAAGACGGTTTAGGATCCACGTCACAGTGTCTTGGTGATTCTAGGATTAGAATTTCGAAAGTAGACTTTAATCCGGTTACTATCTTCAACATACAAAAACGTAAAACTGAAAACGGAAATAGTATTTTAGAGATGGTTTTGGAACCCTCTTTTCGGGATGGCGTACGGGGTGGGGTACCGGGTGTAGCTCAGTGGTAGAGCGCGTGCCTCGCAGGTACGAGCCCCCCCCGGGTTTAAACCCGGCTCCTCCACGTCGCTTTTCTTCTGTTCATTTGCATAAGTCCGCCGGACCTGGGACCCTGACACCCAGGGAGCCAGGGAGCTGCCTGCGTCAGAGGAGAGAGGCGGGCGGGCGGCCGCGGCCTGACCTCCTGGGAGCTCACAGCGCCGCCCCCATCCACCTGCAGACCCAAGGCCTGGGCCCCGCGGCGTGGGGGTGCTCCCGGGCCCGCTGGCGTCCCACGCACCCACGCGAGTCGCACTCGTGAGTGTTCCGGGACCTCCTCAAATTTCAGCCGGTGGTGCCTCCGTGTCACCACCGCGAAGGCCCGGCGGGCAGGCGCAGTCAGGAGTTCAGGAGTTCTGGAGGGTTGAGAAATAGAAACCGAGTGAGTGGTCGAGTTTCCAGAAAAGCAGCACCGGTCACGCGACGCTTGGTTTCGGCGCAAGTCTCGTGTTGGGCCCAGCCCCGGTCATCTCGGCCAGAGTTGTGCAAGCTTCGCATCCGCCGCAGGGGAGTCGGAGCTGCGACCCGGGCTCTGGGGCTGCGCGGCGGCTGCTGCTGCTTTTCAGAGCCAAGGGTGGACTTGCTTTATTGAATACACACTCAGAGGTGGACGCCCCCTGCGGGCCCTGGCGGCTCCCCGCTGCCTTTCTCTGGCTCAAGGCAGCCCCACGACGTGCCGCCCCTCTCCTTCTTTTCAGACCCACCCTGTGGGAACCACCCTGTTTGCGAACTGCAAGGTCAAAACTGAGCAGGCCTTCCTGCCTGCAGACGGACTTTGGACTTCACTTTCTTCAACTCTGGTAGCAACGGGGACTCAACGGCCCCACACGCTGTGATGCTTCAGGGCAGAACTGCACCGGATCTCCCCCTTCTCAAGGACTATTGCTGACATCTGCCTTGCCCCGAGGAATCCTACATAACTTCATAATCCGAGGAATCTACGTAACTTCTCTAGGACTACCGTTGGTGTAGCCCTGCATTTCCGGGTATTCTGGAATGTAGATAATAAAAGGTGTGGCAGGGTGGGGTCCGGAGTCCTTGCCGCCCAGAGTAGCGTGGATCAGACCCAAGCTCAGTTTTCTCTTAAGTCTCATTTTTGCCTAATTATTAATTATTTCGCCGTGTGCTGTGAACTCACAGGAGACTAGAACTTAATGCAAAAGTTCTAGTTACGTTCCCTTCCCCTGTTTACTACACTCCTAGATTCCCGCTCCCGCAAGTGCTGGGAGCCAGAAAGTTGTCTTACGAGACTCGGGTCCAAATTTACCCAGAGCAAAGCGGACCGATGGTAGCCTGGGCCGCGCTGGCGTAGGACGGCGCTTCCGGACCGGCCGGAGCTGCGCGCAAAGGTGGGGGGCGCGGATGGAGCGAGTCCGGCACTCGCGGCTCCAGGGCAGATGCGGCTGCTCGAAGACCGGCGACAAAGGCGCTGCGTGGGAGCCACAAGGCTCGGTCTTTGAGACAACATGTGTTGGGACCAAGTCCCACCGAGACAGTCTCTCAGGACACGACATGATCTTAAAGTCCAACCAACTGCTTTATTTCTCAGCTGAGGTCATCCTGCCATGTGGAAAAAGGCAAATGGGTAAACCAGGGCACCGTATTTAAAGGGAAATCCTCTTTAACCAACCCCGCCCCCCTGTCATCTGTTACTAGGTGGTTTCTCTGCAGGAGCGATTAGGTCATTCCGTTGTTAAAATGCAGAAGCCAGTCGTTACGGAAGCCAATAGCAACGATGAGATCAGTGGTTACTATAGAATTGTGCGTTCTAAAAACATACAATCTGTGGCTGCGAGCACCAGTTGGGTGGACAGTTCCCAAGGAGACAAGTTCTGGTTTCACTTGGAGGTTATAGGACATAAAGTGGAGGGGTTTGTTTTGTTTTGTTTGTTTTGTTTAACAAAAATGGCTGTTTTTATGTCAATTTGTGTCTCACACATGCCCAGGTGGATTCCGGCTTGCAAGCTTGGAGAGAGGAAGCGGGACCACTCGTTCTAAGTGCTGGGAAGGGGCGGCTTGGCGGGCGGCGGGAAACCTGAGGCCTCAGGCCGTCTGCACACAGGTCCGGGGACCTGAGGAGCGTTTTCTGGCTCTTCTCCATTCTCCTTTGGTTTTTTAATAACAACGTGATGGCAGCAGAACAGAGCCCCCAATGCTCACAGGATCCACTGCCCCCATGGGTGAGCACCACAGTTCGACTCTGAATTAGGGAAAGCTTGGGCTTAGGAATGCACAGAGAGGCAGGGAGAAAATTCTGACACCAGCACGCTACTTAGTTGTTCCTAGGGAAACTGAAAACAAGGGTGCGCTACTGGAGGTGCTGGGGATTGAACCCAGGGCTCATGCTTTGCATTCTACCGCTGAGCTATACCCCCAGACACGAAAAGATCTCTGACCCTCCCATATTCTGGGGTTAAAATCCGGTCTCAAGACAGCGCTCTGACACAACAGGGCAAAGTCCACCCAGAAAAGAAGTGCACCCTGGTCTGCAATCTTCTCGCAGAGGTGCCCCCGAGCGGACTGCCTGGTCACTCCGGCCTGCGCAAGTAAAAGCCTGAATCTTCCCGCGGCGGGATCAGATCCAACACGCCCATCCAACAGTCTCCGGAAGGTATCCTCGAGCCCCAGCTGCTCAAAGAGCGCCCGAGGGGGTCGCCGGGCTCCAGGAGTCCCCCAGGGGCCAGAGAGAGGTGTAGAACCGGGTGGACACAACTGCACATCCATGCACAAAAACCGAACCGAAACAAAGTACACACTTAAAACCAAGATTTTTTTTTTCCCTCCCTAACTCTAGCTTGTTGGTGTGTGATTTATATATTACACAGTGTCCTCATTCCACATGTACAATTAAACCCAAGATTCAAAACTATAAAATCTATAGAAAAAGACATAGTAACAAATTTTAACAGTTGGGGGTGGATCAGTTCACCAAGCATGCCTAGAGTCCCAGAGCTACAGAAACAAAACAGCAGTGCCTAAGGAGAGGGAAATACATAGACGTGAATATATCCTTTTCTTTTGTTTTGCTTTGCTCTTGAAACAAGGGTTCTATGCAGCCCAGGCTGGCCTCCAACAACCTTCCTGCCTCAGCCTCTCACATGCTGAGATTACAGCTGTGTGCGACCGTGCCTAGTACTTAGGTGTATATCTAACAAAGATTTAGCTTCTGAAAATAATAGTCCATGATAATCTCAATAAGTAATCATACTGTTCACAGTTTGCAAGGCTCAACAGGGTCAGGAGTCCTTTCAAACTGATACATGCTATTGATGAAATTCTTATGTGCAAGACATTCCAAAATTGACAAAGTTGAAGAATTAGAAAAGCTAAAATAATCACTAAGAATATGGGAGAGGTACATGTCTGCCAATAGAAAACCCACTTATCTACATGACTAGTATGCACTAATAAGAAAAGCACATGTGGGAATCAGCTACCCAATTTCAAGACTTGCATAACTAATGAGACTTTGTAGTACTGTAGAGAGGTAGACTCAGAGGTCAACAAAGAGAGCAATGCAGCTACCCGAAGAGTCCCAATTTTCTTTTTTTTACAAAGTTACAGAAATTCATAGAGAACAGACTTTCTAGCAAATGGTTGTTGGAGCAGTTAAGCAGCTGCAGGTTTAAACAAACAATCTAATTCTCATACCTTATACAGAATTAACTCGAATTGGATCATAGATATAAATGTAAAACTTTAAAAGTTAGGAAAAATGCAAGGAAATCTGTACTGCAGGGTTTGTTGGTGAAAGCACTAGATAGAAAGAGCAATTCTTTTTGTGCTTCTCGTGAGTCATTACAAAAGCGTTTTACCCTATTCTAAGCATAAAACAACTGAACTACTCCACAGTCTGGAGGGTCGGGAAAGTGGGAGACTGTGAGCCTGCCGACAGCGAGAAACAGACCTGCAGTTTGGAACAAGGAATGAAATCTGTAGAAAGATAAAGTACGATGAAGTTACTCAGCCAATGGGAGAAGAAAGTGAAGGGAGATATTGTTCAACTTTTGATGAGAAAGAAAAATTGGAAGGTATAGAGAATAAGTTTGCCTCTAGATACCATGAATTCAAGACATTTAAGAGAGGTGCTTCAAATATAAAAGAGACAAAATTTCTTCAAAATAATGATGTCTAAGAATTCAGTCATGGCGGTGGGGATCAACCAAAGCCGTGAGCAAGCACGGCAAGCGCCCCTCCACCGGCCTCCGCCTCACCGGGAAGATGACAATTTTCCTCCTTCCAGGCTTCACAGTGAAATTAAGCCCAGCTTGCTGATGCCAGCCACCCACACACAGGCACACACATGGCGCCGTTCTTTTTCCAGCTTTTGTGACTTCTGCACAGTTCTTTTTTCACATTTCTTGTGATTGTGTTACCTCTTCCCCTCACAAGGCAGAACATCGGAGTAGAAATGAATTATAAGGGCATCAGTGCACAGTACAGTATATTAGAATTTCTTAGGCTTTAAGACTAATAATTTTCTAGGTTTTAAAACTTTAATAAATGCACTATGTCCCTGACACTTTCTGGAAGGCCCTAGAGAGACCTCAAGCTAATTCTTGAAAATAGTGCCTATGATAATTATCTAGATTCGTATGCCGTCAGCATGCAAGTCTTGCATAACTAGATAGTAATACAAAAGTTAACATGGACTTGCTCAAACTCAGGATCAAACCAGGGACCTTTAGACCTTCAGTCTAACACTCTCCCAAATGAGCTATTTGAGCCTCACAGAATAACTTTTTAAGTATTCTTCTAGAGTATTAAAACTGTTACAAGGCCAGTGTGGTTTTAAACTCTAATTTTGTTTTTCTCCATGCCACCCACCCCCTAAGCTCATGGACTCCACCGTAATCCAAAATGAGACCCAATTTGGAAGAAGTAGTTGTGGGGGTGGAGGAGGAGGAGAAGCAGGACTCACTGCCATCTGCTGGGTGGTCTCCAGCATCTGCGGCTCAAACAACACCAAGAAATTAAAAATGAAACATCTTCCCTCTCTGCTGCTACTTCTCCCCCTTCCCACCCCCTCTTTCCTCTCCTGACTCCTACCTGGCGCTCGCCCTCCTCCTCTGCCTTTCCCAGTGAACTCAGCCCTGGCCACCTTCCAGGTGTGTGACAGCGAGGGATGGACCCCAGGCAGGTAACCGGTTAACCCAGGCTGTTTGCTTCTGGCTGCTGGGAGGAGACCTGCAGGGGGCCGAGTCACCCCTGTTCTCAGTTCTTATGTTTCCTCCTTCAGTATCCTGTTCTCCTCTTGGTCTTTCTGCTCTTCTGCTCCCACCAAAAGGAGGTTTTTGAAAGGAGAAACATAGGCCTTGGAGCTGTGAGAGGCAGAAAAATGTGTGTGGCTTCAGGCCACTGTCCCAAAGGAAGGACACAAACCACTGAGCCACTGTCTCTTACAGACAGGTGCCACAATGATCCTCTGGAAGTGTCAGTCTGATTTCTTTTCGTTTCTTTCTTTTTTTTTTTTTTCCCTTGAGACAGGGTCTCACTTTGTGGTTTAGGCTGGCCCTGAGCTCAGCCTCAAACTCACATCACAGCAATCCTCCTGCCTCTGCCTCCTGAGTGCTGGGATTACAGGCGTGAGCCACCACGCCCGGCACTGTGGTATGTGGTACTGGTTGCTGCTGGATGTGGGTCTCCACGCCCAGTATTGTATGTGGCTTCCGGGGATCGAACCTGGGCCCTTGCGTTTCCAAGACAGGCACCGGAACCACTGAGGTAAATCCCCGGCCCTCAGTCTGATTTCTGACGGTGACTGAAGATGGGACATTTCACACATAGAAAATCCACGTCTTAAATACCCTTGTTTCCAAAGTGTCCTCTCCGCTGCCACACTGAGAAAAATGCAAGAGGATCATTGGCTCCCAAAACATCTCCCTCTTCATCTGTTCCACGCTGCCTCCTTCACACACCGTCCCAGGCCACTTTCCCTGACCACCAAGAAAAGATGTCTGGGCAGAACTGTGTCGTGTCCTCAGCCTCTCTCACAAATCCTTAAGCCTCTTCCCCCATTACAGTGGATGAGCCACAACTACAAGAAGCTCTTCCAATGCACAGCACCAAGGACCATTCCTTGCATACGTTAAGGACTCCTACAAACCACTAAGAAAACAAAAATTAAGCAAGAGAGCAAATGAACACGCGCTTTCCAAGTGGGGGTGCCCAAATGGTTTGTTAGGCAATACAGACTGCTAAGCATCACAGCTGCACCAGGGAAACGCAAAGAAAACCACAGTGAATAGCATGACTCGACCCACATCTCTGAGCCCCACGCTGGCACTGCGAGCGTCACCGAGGGTGTGGAGCTACGGGAACTGTGCGCACTGTGGCTGAATTTCTGTGTGTCTGCACAGAGATCGTCCAGAAAACAGGAGAACCGAATAAACACTGAACCCTCGACTGCAATACTTACCCCCGAAGCAAACACTTGGATAGTCTCTTGAAGAAAGGAACAGGTAAGCTTTGTGCAGCATTAGAGCAAAAGATTAGGAATGCTCTCAGGGGCCATCAGGGCAACAAACTGAGAAAGTCACGATGCATTGTATTTACCCGACAGGATGGTCCGTCCAGAGCAGTGGAAAAGGACTGTCACCAGTAGCTGCTCTTCTCTGGGTCTTCCCACTCTTCTGCTCCCGCCAAAACTTGGTTTTTCAAAGGAGAAACTTAGTCCTTGTTGGAGCTAAAATTTTTAAACGTTGAGGAGAAGAATCCATGCTCAATCCAGTACACACTGCCGTGGTGTGAAGCAAACCTCCGACACAGAGGTGTCCCGTCGCGGGTAGGAGTTTTAAGGAGGAGGCCTCGGACCTGAGCCCTGCCCCGTCCCTTGCTACCACCCCCGGGTTTGTTCTCCTTGTCAGTCGACCACCTTCCACGCCCGGGCCTCGGAAACTGAGCGCTCTAACCAAGGGCCTCCCTGGTGTTTTCTCCAGCAGCACGGAGGACTAAGGCATCACTGCATCGCAGGAGCGCGCACGCACACACACAAATACGCACATGCGCGCACACACACACTCGTACGCACGCACACACACACACACACAAGGGCAAGGGAAAGAAAAATCTTAAGATAGAGATCAGGGAATAGGATTGGAGTGAGGCAAAGGGAGTTGTTGGGTATTGTGCGTTGTTTACACATTTAACAACCATAAGCTGAATCATTTTTATGCACTTAGTTCATATAAATGAAAAGTCAAATTAGATAACCCAAGAGCCTGGTGTAGTGTCACAAAGGTGTAATTTCAGCGTTGTAGAAGCAGAGAGAGGGAGATCACTATGAACTTGAGTGTAGCCTGACCTACAAAACGAAACTGTAAAAACAAATAAATAAATAAAGGCACGAAACAGCTGAGATTACTTGAAAACCCCATTTCAGGATGCATTGCAGAATTTCTTTCTCGAGGGAGAGAAAAGAAGATGGAGGTACTGGGGATTGAACCCAGGGCTTTGTACCTGCTTAAGCAAGGGCTCTAGCACTGAGCTACAACCCTGTTTGCTCAACTAGTCTACAAAGTCTACGAGCACAGCTTTGTCCGCGGCTGGGCCTGCGCCACCTGAGGTCACGCGGGGTCCTGACTTCACCCTGCTGTCTGGCGCGGCCACACGCAGAAAACCGCAAGGCTTTAACTGACTTGAGCAGATCCTGAGTACGTATTAGAGGAAAATCAACATTCCCTAAATAAATAAATTAAGACTATTGACTCTGGTTCTGAAGTTAGGAAATGCCCTGGGCAACTAGTGTGTCTATTGCAATGTTTATCAAAATGGAATTTGACGCTTATATTAAAGAAAAACACAACGAATGTCACAAATTCCTGTAAATATTTCACAACTCTTAGAAAAATTATCAAAAAAGCTTTATGTGTAGCTGAATCTTCTAAATATCTTATTTACTATAACTCCTCCCCCAAAAAACTAAAGCCATGAGTAGGCTTCAACTTTCTACCTCAGGAACTGTTTGGATATTTACAAATGGATTTCATTCGGTTATCAAATATTTAAAAACTGAACACGTTTCAATAATACTGTTAAAAAAATAAAACCGCAAAATTGTTGGCTAACTTGAAGGTTTCTTTTCCAAAGCTCACACCGTCACCTCGTCAGAATGTCTCCCCACAGGCCGTGCCCCTTCTCCTGGGCAGGAGCTGTCACTGCGTGCTGCAAGGTGCCTCCACGACATAAGTTTAAAGAATTCCACTTTACAGGCGAAACTGTTAAAATTCTCCCACCAAAAGAGGCAATCAGTGTCAGTCTTAAAAGTGTGAAAATAGTAACAAATTCGTGTTTTTAAAAATCAGCATTTTTCAAGCAGTCTATTGTTCGCTTACTCTGTAATCTCAGCACGTGGGAGGCTGAGGCTGGAAGATCCTTGAGAGTTCAAGGCCAGTCCCTCAACTACGTAGTGCAGCACTGTCACAAGGGAAAAAAAAGCATTTTCAAATTTTGGGAGAGCCATTTTTAACCTAAAATCCCAACCGTCGGCTCTAGGATAATAGCCATGTCACAAACACACACAGATTCTTGTCATTCGACTTTGTTACAATGGAAGAGAAACATCTCCTTTGTTACAAGGGAAGAGAAACATCTCCTTGGTTATGGCCTAATTTTCAGGTGTTCGCTAAATCTGATGTCCACTGTACAGTCCTATGTCCAGCAGGCGCAAATGTTATTTCCAAAATAGGCATCCCAAGGGAGGGAACGGCATCTTGGGAAAGGCAGGATGGAGTTCATGTTGGAGCCACAGCGTCAGACACAACGTCCCGAGCCCCTGCTCTCCTAGCCCAGGCCCGAGGCGGCGTCACAGCGGGCAGAGGCGCAGCCGGAGCTCGCTCCACGCACAGCGGCCTGGCCCGGCCCGAGCTCGGTGCGCGTGCCCGTCCGAGTCAGAGTCTAGGCCGCTCACGGAGCACAGGTGGCCGGCCTGGGGGGTGCAGAAGCCCGGCGGGCTGCGGGTACGGAAGCAGCTGGCGTGAAGGAGCCGGAAAGCAGCCAGACCAGAGGGTCTCCCGGGCTTCCGCCGGGTACGCAGGGCGCGCACTCGTGTACGCGCTCGTGAACGCGCGTGCTCGTGCGCATGCCCGGGCCAGGCAGGGCGCGCTCCTCGGCGTTCCTTGGGGTCCCACAGCCGGACACGCAGGGGCGTGGCGGGCTGGATCGGACTGGGCCCTGCTGCTCCCTCTCCCGTCGCCTCTGCCGGTGCACTCGGCTCCACAGAGGAGAGAGGCCCAGAGCAGGGGGGCTCAGGCAGTGGAAGTAAAAGAGAACCTGTTTTTTCTTTCGGTTCCGGTGAACCTCTTCAGAAATAACCAGGAGATTTCACAGCAAGGAGAGAAAAGTGGAGGTGCCGGGGATTGAACCCGGGGCCTCGTGCATGCTAAGCACGCGCTCTACCACTGAGCTACACCCCCTCTCGAGGAACCTTCACCCAAACGCTCTTATGGCTGTGATACCACCGGACCTCCGCCCAAGCGCTGTCCAAGACCGCAGGGATCGAGAGAGGAGCGCGAGATGCTGAATCCAGTCCCGCGCCTGCCGCCTGCAGGGCGAGACAGGAAGGGGCCAGGGTGACTGGACCGGGGAGGGCGGCCGCCAACGCGGGGCTGAGACCCTAGGACCTGGGGACACGCAGGACGCCGGAAGGAAGGATGGGCGGGCTCGGCGCACCCCCTGGCGACGGAGGAGGTTAGGCGGAGGCCGGTGCCGCGCACACTGCCCTGTTGGGACCCGGCCTCCGCCGGGCGCGGCTCCAGCACCGGAACGAGGTCTGGAGTGCTGCTGAAATCCAGCTCCGCCTTTCCTCACCGTAGGCGTGCGTTTGCAAAGTGAAGCATAGAAATGCCGGTTTCCAAGCCCTCAAGTCATGTAAGACCTAAATGTGTGCATTTTCTTTCTTACTATCGGCTCTTGAGCGGAGGACGGCCAGGAAGCTGACGGCGCGTGGGAACAAACGTTTCTCCTCCCGGCTCCTTTCTTTGAGAGCTTTGAGCCCGGCTCCGAAGGGCTCCGCTTTAGGTTTTTCCGGCGGACCCTGGTCATGCGAGGTTCCCAGCCATGGGGCTTGGAAATGCAGATGCACCCAGAAGGGATCAAGCATCTCAGGGGAGTTCCCACAGAGCAGGGGAAGGCGGACAGAGAGGGGGCCGCGGGAGGGCGCGCCGCACGTGGACGACCGCGCCCACTCCCCGCGCGCCTCGGGCGCGCCTCTTGCAATGCCGACTCCTGCCAGGCGAGGGTGCTGCGGAAACAACCTGCAAACCTCGCGGCGTCTTGGGATTCCGGCGGCTGCCACTGGCTACAGGTTTCCCTTGACTCCAAAACGGAAGACCAAATGAAAGGAAATCAAAGTCGAGCTCATCGCGTCTATTTTTTGGAACTAAAATCTTATCAGCTGATCAATTCATAGTTTTCATGGTGATGGAAAGCTAACTGGGAGGTACAGATGTTGACCATATTACCATTTATTAATTTGTTTATTTTTGCGGTACCAAGGATCAAACTCAAGACCTTAAATTTGCCAGGCAGGGGCAGTGCCCCTGAACTACATTCCTGGCCCTATATTACTCTTAACTTTCTACAGGTTTTAATTTTTTCAGTTAAAACAGTAGGTGGAGACAGGCATTTTCCCCCCCTCTTCTTTCTTCTGGATGGTAAAACATTTCTCAAGTCTGTTTTTTATTTTGAGAAAGATCTTACGTATCCCAGGCTGGCGTCGAACTCATGATGATCTCCCTTCCTCAACGTTTTGGCCCTCTCTTTATCTTTTTTGACCATCTTTTCCTTCAAATGGCTTCTACCAGCTGTTGAAGCGAACGTTCTTGTCCCAAAAAAAGTACTGTTTCCACTGTCTTCATGAATATTATTTCAAATATTATTAGTGCTGGTGCTCTGGGGTGTAGCTCAAGAGTAGGGCACTGAGCTGCATGTACGGTTCTGGGTCTAATTCCTACCACATAAGGAAAAACGTTGGTATGATCAGTTCTATACTGTATTGACTTGAACAAGTGACGTTTATTTCAGGAACATAAGAATGATTAATCATTAGATGAAAGTTTATTTTAAAATAATATAACTTAGAGAAAACTGAATGATCTTAGTATCAAAAGAGTTTGAAGGCTCTGTATGATGCAAGTGTTGTATGCATGTTTGAAAATGCCACAGTAGAATTTATTCTGTATAGTTAATATAAACTGACAAAAATTTTTATAAAATCTAAAGTCCAACATAGGTTTTCTTAAATATATGTAATAAAAAATGTATGTAGTAACAAAGTTTAATAAAAGGAGGTACATAAACCCAAAGAGCACAACACTAATTTTATCATAAAGGTGGAAATGTGAGTCTGTCAGACCCATGTTTCTTCTTCAGGATATTTCCATTGATAAATTAAATTAAATTTTATAATTTTACTGTAGGAAGCAATGAATACTTAACAGCAAAATCAAAAATAAAATATTGAATTTGTAATATTTATGGAGTGTTAATAGAAAAGCATGAAAATTTTTAACACGGACTGTTTTTTAGTGTACACAGTCTAAAGAAGAGCAACACGTAGTGTGTGAGCCTGAGCTGGCACTGGCTTCATGAAGCTTGGAGGTGAGGAGGGCAGCGACGGGCGCCCTGGTGGGAGGCAGCCCACGGCCTCTGTGCTCGCAGAACCACCTGTTATAGGACGAGGCTCCAGACTTTGTCATGGAATACAAGAAAGTAATGAGAAGCTGTTTTATGGAACACTACAGGGTGATGCTGAAAGTATAGTATCAATTGTATACACACCAACAATTGATCAGGGCCAGGGAGTTAGCTCAGTGGTTCCTGCACCTGTCTTGCAAGCGCAAGGGCCCAGGTTCGATCCTGGTCACCACATAACAATACTGGGCGTGGAGACTCACTCCAGCAGCAATCTGTACCACATACCACAGTGCCAGGCGTGGTGGCTCACGCCTGTAATCCCAGCACTCGGGAGGCAGAGGCAGGAGGATTGCTGTGATGTTTGAGGCTGAGCTCAGGGCCAGCCTGAACCACAAAGTGAGACCCTGTCTCAAAAAACCTTTTAAAAAAAAATTTGATCTTGCTTGCTTCCAGTACAGACACATCTTTAGAAGACCTAAAAAGTTATTTAAACTCAGAAAAA
The DNA here is from genome assembly GCA_004026965.1 of Petromus typicus. NCBI lineage: Eukaryota > Metazoa > Chordata > Mammalia > Rodentia > Petromuridae > Petromus > Petromus typicus. The sequence goes on along the minus strand of PVIR01009830.1, from coordinate 9,236 downwards.
AGTCATGTTACATCAGTGGATAATTGGCCAAAATATCATGTTAAGGCTGTTGTGGTGACTGCTAGGGAGAGAATTCTGGTCTTGGAGATTTGGGTGTCTATGGAATGGGAATCCCAGTAGGAAAACTTTGTTCGTATACAACTTATGCAGAAATATGGCCTGACAGATGCCTGCCTGTCTGTATTGATGTCAGAAGTGACAATCAAGCACTCCTAAAAGAATCTTTTTACATGGGCTTATGTCAGAAAACTCATTCATAAGTTTATAATGATCTGATTGATAAGTGCATCAAAGCAATGACTGACAGACATGGGTGGAACACACTCAGTCTGATGCCTTTTGAAGGCGACTATGTTAACTTCTGTACCACCGACACCATTTGAAGACTTTGGGAATCACAATGCACTCAGGCTCTTGATAAAATGCAGAGAAAAATATTGTACCTTTAACGATGACATTCAAGGAACAGCTGTAGTAGCTCCAGCAGGTCTTGCAGCCCAAAAATTTATTAGTAAACCAACCTCAGACCACAAAAATCTTATTTCTTGGAGCAAGAGAGGCTGCCCCGGGGACTGCAAATCTTGGAATTATGTCTGTCATAGGAAATGACCTCTCAGAAGAAGAGGCACAAAAGAAAATCTGGATGTTGACAAGTATGGTTTATTAGTGAAGGGTCAGAATGCTAAAATAGTCATCATGAACCGTCTGTACACTCAGCCCTGGAAAGCATACCTAATATTTTTGAAGGTGCAGTGAATATACTTAAGCTTTCACATATAACTGGAGTTGTAGGTTCTGGCTTGCTTTTGACTCCAGAAGTGATCTCATCAGTGACCAGCATCAATGAAAGGCCTAAAGTATTTCCATTAAATAATCCAACACAGACTGAATGTACACCTGAAGAAGTTCACACACTTGCAGCGGGATGGTGTTTGCTGGCCAGGGGCAATCCACTGGGGCCAGTGAAACTCCATGATGGGGGAGTCTTCACACCAGGCCAGGGAAACAATGTATGTATTTTTCCAGGTGTGACTTTAGCTGTTAGTTTTGGTCTCACCCGGCATATCAGTGACAATGTTTTCCTGGAAGCTGCAAAAGCACTGACAACTCAATTGACAGATGAAGAGTTAGCCCAAAGGAGATTTTACCCACCACTTACTAATACTTAGGAAGTTTCTATTACCATTGCTATTAAAGTTACAGAATACTTATATGCTAACAAAATAGCTTTTCAAAACCCAGACCTGAAGACAAGGCCAAATATGTTAAAGAAAGAAGATGGCCAAGTGAATATGATTCCCTGCTGCCAGATATGTATGAATAGCCAAAATCTGCATCAGGATCTCCTCCAGGCCAGCGATTTAGCTCACTGGTACCAGGCCTACCTTGCAAGCATAGGAGCCTAAGTTTGACTCCCAGTAACACCAAAAACAAAACAAGTGAACAAAAAACAAACAAAAATTTACACACACACAAAGATCTCCTCTGGTAACAGAATAGAAGCATCATGCTGATAAATACTTTCCATACACCAGGAAACCTGTATTTTAAAAACAAAAGCCAAAGAGGGAACCTGGGGATAACATCTGAATAAGTTATATTTAATTGTAGAATATGCTTTTATTCCAGTGATCATGTTATTATCTGACATCATCTTTATTAATTGATATAATTTTGGGACTCCGCTATGATTCCTTTAATTTTGTGAGTAGCGACAACTCTTTCTGTATTGAAGCTGCAGTTAATACTTTTCAGAGTTACGTGGGAATGAAGAAGTGTATGTTATTGAACAACATGGACTTAGTAGGAAAATAAGATATCAATAACATAAAATATTAAATATGTAATGAGTATATAAGACTAGACACCAGCATTTTCATATCAACTATTTACTTGTTTACAAAGCCTAAGAGATAACATCTGAAATAAAAACCTGTGTGAAGTACATTGTAAACACAAACAAAAGTCTACCACAGAAATAATCTTTGCTTCAACTGTCACACTCAAGGCAAGCTTCATATATGACAACTACATGTTGTATATATAAATATCACTCACATTGGTAGCATGTATGTTTTGTTTTCCTGTCCTTTCTTATAGGGCACAATTTACATTTTTTGTTTTCCCTCTTGTCATAGTAGATCTTTGTGATGCTGTGCTTGCTTGTTCATTTGTGAGCTCACCAGTGTCCTTCATGGTTCTTTTCCTGGCTCAGCTTCCCAAGTGCTGGGATTACAGGCATGAGCCACCACACCTGGCTTTGTTGTATATAGTGACGAAGGATCGAACCTGGGACCTTGTGCTTGCCAGGCAGGTGCTGGAACCACTGAGCTAAATCCCTGGCCCTGTACATGATCTCTTATGAGTTCAAGTTCCAGTCCTCTAAGAAAATTTCCCCATGGTACTTTGGAATTATTTTCTTTATAAATTATCAAACTATGCCACCCATGTTTAAGATCAACTATTGGCCAATATTTAGTGCTTTGAGCTACATCATTGTTGCTTCATAACTCAACCTCTACTCCATAGTTGGTTTTGTTGCAGAGTTTCCATCTCAGTCTTCCATTTTATCGAGGTTTCCATATCAATATTTCCATCATGGTGCAGTGTTGAGATCAGCACTAGTTTTTTTTTTGTTGTTTTTTTTTGGCCACATACTAGGTCAATGTAAATCTTTCTGAAATACAAAGATTGTACTATACAATTCTCCATTTTAAAATTGCAACATTTCATGCTGGAGACTTGGCTCAGTGGTTTGGTGGACTGCCTAGCAAGCACAGTCCTGAGTTTGATCCTCAGTAACCACATACCACAATGCTGGGCGTGGTGACTCACACCTGTAATCCCAGTATTCAGGAGGCAGATGCAGAGGCAGGAGGATTGACTTGAGTTCAAGGCTAGTCTGGTCTTCAAAGTGAGTTCAGGGTGAGATTGAACTACAAAGTGAGACCCTATCTCAAAAAAAAAAAAAAGCAACATTTCATTTGGAATTTCTGCTTATCGTTCTGTGCTTGTTAACTTGTGCTCCATTAGCAAATGCAACAACTGGAAACTGGAAAACCAATTGTCAGATGTCACATTCTGATTAGTTTGAGAACAGGAGCAACAAGTCTGTTCACTACATCATTCGGTTTGTTATCCAAATAAGAGTCCAAGGGATGAATTCTAGAGTGAATGTCTAAATTGAAAGCATCATAAGTTTTTTGTTTTCTTTCCTTTTTTTTTAAAGTTTTTTTTGAGACAGGGTCTCGCTTTTTGTAGTTCAGGCTGGCCTTGAGCTCAGTCTTGAACTCACAGTAATCTTCCTGCCTCTGCCTCCACTGAGGTAAATCCCTGGCCCCATCATACATCTTTGTATCTACAAGGGCATAAATTTTTATGTCATATTCTGACCCATTGCTTTTCAGTAAATATTTTATATTGCTATGATTATCATGAGAAATCTCTGTGAAGAACAGATTCTGATTCATCTAGTGAGGTGTCACACATTGTTGAATACGGCTATTGGCGCACATAGGATGTTTTACTTACATTTTAGCTTTTTAAAGTTTCGCAGCATCTTGTAGCATTTTGTCTGTCACATTTTCCAAGACTGAATGGCACTGCTGGCATTCTGTCCAACAGCTTCTCTCCTGCCAAGATGCTTACTATATTCTGGGGCTTAGTTCTAACATGCAGTCATTCCACTTGGTTGTGTGGACGTTTTGTAACACTTTGACTCGTCAAATATGCACTCACACTGCTGTCTTCACACAGGTGTCTTCGTCATCTGAATAAGGAGGTCTGCATTCCTTGTGTTGGTAACAATTAATTCTTGCTCCATTTTACCACCACAGGAACTTTGGTTTCCACAGGCAGTGTCAAAGTCTTCATCATCATCATATACCCACACCACTCTTCTTTGACAATCTTCATCATCCACGTGTGAGTAATTTGTTTATACACTTTTGACCTCTTCCAAATCCTGAAAATCTGGTTTTATGTGCCATTGTACAGAACGGGGCTACTTCTACCAGAAAAAAAAAAAACTCTAAAAAAACAAAACCTGGAGTGGCATTGATCAGGCAAACATATGCAAAACCAATTAGGAAGATAACGTGGGTAAAAATCCTGCTTTGCCATTTTTGCACATGTCCACACACTTCGCTTTTGTCATACCAACTGAGTAATCACAGATTGCTTCCTGTATCCCTCAAAGAAAGGTACTGAGATACACAGTGGCTATTATGACACTAAGGGACAATTTTACAGCTGAGAGTAAGGGGTGGGTCTGCTGGATCTAGTATCATGCTCAGCAGGTTATGCCAGCTACACTGAAAAGGCAAGTGTGATGGTACACGCTTGTAATTCTAGCACTCAGGAGGATGAGGCAGGATGATCTTCGAGATCTGATGGTCAGCATGGGTTATATAGTGAGTTCAAGGCCAGTGTGAATTACATAGAGATTCTTTCCTAAAGAAAATAAAGGAAAAAAGGATGTTAAGAATTGGAAATTGAGGGCCGGGGAGTTAGCTCAGTGGTTCCGGCGCCTGTCTCGCAAGCACAAGGACCCGGGTTCGATTCCCTGGTAACCACATACCATACTGGGCGTGGAGACTCACACCAGCAGCAACCAGTACCACATACCACAGTGCTGGGTGTGGTGGCTCACGCCTGTAATCCCAGCACTCGGGAGGCAGAGGCAGGAGGATTGCTGTGAGGTGAGTTGGAGGCTGAGCTCAGGGCCAGCCTGAACCACAAAGCGAGACCCTGTCTCCAAAAACCTAAAAAAAAAAAAAAAAAAAAAAAGAATTGGAAATTGACCAAAGAATGAAAATGTAAAAAAACCTTTTTAATTTTTTGAAGCAAAGCATTTATTGATGTTTTAGATCATAACATTCAACATAATTTTTAATCTGTCATCTATCTATCTATCTATCTATCTATGTATATCTTGCTTATTTTTTCCCATTCTCCCTATAGACACTCTTCTACCTATATACAAAAACTTTGTTTCCACTTTTTTCCATTTTAATTCCCCCTGGGAAACAAATTTAGAAATTGAGAGCTGAGAGACAGATTATAGCCAGAATGAATATTGCATGAGAGACAACCTTAAAAACAGTTTTGCATTATGGAAAAGATTACAGTAACTTTTTCTGTCTAAGGTCTTTATTGGATTCCTTTTGGATTTTCATCTTGACATTCACACAACTTGCAAATAAAGTTTGCCCTACCTTACATGATTTCGTACTTTTTGTTTCATATTCTGAGACTCTCTCTTTCACTGCATACCTCAGGCTGGCCTCTTAACATGTACTGACCCTCCTGACTCAGCCTCCTAAATGCTGGAACTAAAAACGTATGCCACCACACCTAGCTTGATTTCACACTTTTTCTTTCTTCCTTCTTTCATTATTCTTGTATTTGAAAAGAGACTGGCTGAAGATTTATTCCCCATATACAATGTTTGGTTTGAATTTATACTGACAGGATTTAGGGCATGGTACCCCAAGTCATGAACGGAAAATCAGCGTATTCCACTGTGTTACATAGCCATCACTGTGACAAGAAAAACCCTGAGAAAATAAATTCAAATGAAGAAATGTTCCTTTTGGCCCTTAGTTTTGTTTTTTTGTCCACAGACTCTTAGTTCAATTTTGGGTCTGTGGCAGGGCAAAACATAGTAGCAGCACTTTCTAGCAGTTGTTATTGTTCTAGATTCTTGTTATCCTGAAGAACTGAGGTCACACAAAAATAGAAATGAGAATGTACATGAGTCAAAATATACTCCGTAGGATCGGAGTGAGCCAGTGAAGAAGTCATACCCAGGAAGCCAAGTGTTCGAGCCCACAATGGTTTCCACAGAGAGGGAGCAGCCATTGAACTGCTGCTACATTTCATCCCAGGGACATCGCTTTTCTGTTAGAGAAAGGGTTTTGGTCCGTGTGGATCTTTGAGGAACATCATAGGCCCCAAAAGAGGGGTTAGGCATTTTACGTTGAGTCACTTTTACTCATTTAGAATATTCTACCACACGTGCACCTCCCCTGGCCGGCTTGGTCATTAAAGGTGGGTGAGCTCTGTGGTTCCTGGAGAGCTTATCTCGGGCCCCCAGAATCCTAGAGCGCCGCTGCCTTCCTGTCTTCGCTGGGTGTGGCGCAGCTATTAGGATCAGACACGCTGGGGGCGGATAACCAGCTTCCGCTTTCCTCCTCTGACTGTCAGTCCGCTTTCCAGGAATTTCTCTTTACCCCTCACCATAGACGTGAGGAGGAAAATGGATCTCCAACTCAACCACCAAGCGAAGTGAGAGACCGGAAGCTGTGGAGCCCGGATATCCGGGTTGATGCCGCGCCTCCTTGACCTCACTTCCGCCCGCCGCGGTCCACAGGTCCCAGTGGCGCTGTAAGCCGAGGGTCAGTCTCCGGACCTGTAGACCTCTGGGGACGTTGGGATGTCGCCCTTAACAGCCATCTCAAATGCTGCCTCTCTGGCCTCAGGGTGACTGAGCAGCTCTGTCGCGGTACTGCTGAGTGGAGAGCCCGGGGATGTGCCTGGGTACAGGGGTCCCAGCGCCGCAGGCCCCGCCCACCTGGGGTGGCTGACCCCACTCAAAGCAGACGCTGGGAAGGTGCCCTGAATGAGGCCGTGGTCGCTGCAGCTGGCTCTCCACGCCGAAGAAGATACCATGGAGGGAAAGGCGGGGAGAAGCTGTGGCAAGCGTTCTTAGTGCCGAGAGCGCGGGGTGCAGGCAGGGGACCGTTGCTTTGATTTCACTTTAACATAACTCGCCGTCTTCAGAGACCGGGCGAAGACGTAAATGGGCCCGGTGTCCACGTTTTCCTTCCAGCTGCCCCTGCTGTGTATCGTTCTGATGGCCGTGGGGCCCTGAAAGGCCCCGCTGGGGCTATCCCAGGGAGCAGGTGAGCGAGAGGAGTCGGCATCTTACCGGACCTCGCCCTGCCTGTGATACCGCGGTGCACCCCGCCAGCGGCGCCCCCAGCGCTGCAGCCCGTGCCTTCCGCGCGCTGCGGATTCACGGCCGCTGAGTTCCGGGTTCAGTATGCGGCTTGAGGGGCGTTGGGCTCTCGTGGTTGTTCCCGCGGCCCCTGTTCGCCCCGCGCCCCTGTCTTTGGGTCCACGTGGAGAACTCTCCCCTACCGTTGGCCGCGTGGCCTAATGGATAAGGCGTCTGATTCCGGATCAGAAGATTGAGGGTTCGAGTCCCTTCGTGGTCGTCGTTTTTCCTTAAATCTAGCGCGCGTCATTTTCCTTTGTGCTGCCGCCCGACTGCAAGCTCAGAAAGAAGTGTGGAGGATGCATGCGCTCCGTGTGAAGCGCGTCCCTGGCATGCACGCAGCCCTGACCTAAGTGAGAATAATAAGGACTTACGATTTTATAGCAGCAGAGGTTAACGTTGACTGAAGGCACACGCTGCCTGCTTGACACCAAGCACGACCCAATTTATATTCCCATTTCACGGGCAGAAGCCAAGACTTTAAAAAGGTCAGTTTTTCGCTCAAAGCTACATAACAGCAGGTCAGTCTTGAAACTAAGCCAAAATATACTATCTTGAGGGCTGAGTCTCAATATTTAAAGCAAAATTTTGTTGTTTATTGCAATAAACAAGTTTTGTCTTCATATGTTCAAATATATATAAAATTAAAAACTATTATTTTATTGTTAAACGTTATATTCAATGTTTTCATTATCTCCAACCGAAGTTCTGCAACCATTAACTCCCACTTAGCGCCGTTCCCCCCATCCCTTCCGGTCAGCCCTTGCTCACTTCTAATCTCTCTTGTCTCTACATGTGTGCCCATTCTAGACATTTCATATAAGTGGAATTGTTCAGTATTTGTCCTTTGGTGCCAGTGCTATTTCACTTAGCAAAATGCTTCTGAGATTCCTCCATGCTGTAAGGTATCAGAATTTCACTCCTAGGCTGAGGTGTATCTCAGCAGCAAGGTGAGTGCTTAGCATGTGTGAGCCTGGAGTTGGATATCCAGCACCTCAAAGAATACATAAAATATACTTAAATATTCAAGTAGGTATACAAGAATACATACTTGTCCACAGTGTTAGTAAAACAAGTCTGAGATAATTTGAATAATTTTCTTAGCCAGGGGGTTCACCTGCTCCTGGACACTGGGAACTTTTAGGACAGTTCCTAAGTTTAACCATCACCCGCCATGTTGTGTACCTTATACGCTACTGGAACAAGACAGGACAGAGCTGCACAGAAATGATCCCAACCTCAGCCAATGCTCACCTTCTAGAGGACAGTTGGGAGGTGAGGGTGCAGTCCAGAGGTGAGGGCTGGCTAGTTCCTGGGTTTAGGTCCCAACACTGATGTGCTTACTGCCTCTTCCTAGAACCTTCTCCTCTTGCCTTCTCTGTATTTTGCCTCTCTGCTCTTCCCGTGTCAAGGAACTCCCACTCGAGTCACAGTGGACAGACTCTGAACGGTGGCTGAATCCCCGGGACCCACCTCTGTTTCACTGGTGAGTCCCTCCTGCTCTGTCTTGTTTGGGTGGACCCTGTAAGCAGTCACACACTTGGGGTTCAGAACACAAAACTCAGAACACGGGTCACAGGAAAGGAAGAACAAGCTTACTCTAACTCCAGGACCCAGTTTACCAAAACTCACACAAAGAGAGACAGTCTAAAGGGTTTTTTTTTAAAGGTTCTTATAATCATTAAAGAAACTGAATTAAGCTGAGAATTTAGCTCAGCGGCACAATGCCTGCCTGGCAAGCACAAAGTCCTAAGTTCAATCTCTAATACAAAAAAAAAATTGAATAAATAGCCTTCCAAATAATAAAGCAGCATATCCAGATAGTATGCTGTTGATTTTCAAGTATTTAAGGAAAAAATTATGTGAATTCTGTAATTGCTTCCAAAAGACAGAGCAAAGGGAACATTTCTTAATTTATTCTATGAGGCTAGAATTACTTTAGTATCTAATCTAGCTGAAGACATAAGAAAGAAAAACTATAGACCAGCATCTGCTATGAGCAAAAATACCAAAATCCTTGATGAAATATTGGCAAATTGAATTCCATAATATATGAAAAGAATTATGCACCATAACCAAATGGGATTTATTCCAGGTATACAATACTGGTTCATTTGAAAAACAGTGTAATTCATCCGTTTAACAGACTAAGGAAGAAAGCTCCTGTCATTATATTAGTAGACAGAGAAAGAGATTGAAAATATACAACAGTCATTTATGGTTTGGAAAAAAATCT
>PVIR01009829.1:0-51893 GCA_004026965.1 Petromus typicus | reverse complement strand
TTCTAAAATCTGCTGCATTCAAGAAACACTCCTAATTCAGAAAGAAACTCAAGGACTGAAAGTAAAGGGATGGAAAACAATATTCCATGGGACAGGAAACAGCAAGAAAGCAGGAGTGGCGATTTTATTTGCAGACAAAATAGACTTCAAGCCAAAACTGATAAAGAGAGATAAAGATGGACACTATATTTTAGTTCAGGGAAAAATCCAAGAGACAGAAATCACAATCTTAAATATCTATGCTCCAAATTCTAATGCACCCAACTATACAAAACAAATGTTAATGGACTTGAAAAACCAGATAAACTCCAATACAATAATAGTAGGGGAAATCAATAACCCACTGTCACAAAGAGACAGATCAACTGGACAAAAAGTCACTAAGAAAATCCTTGAACTAAACCAGACTCTTGAGCAAATGGATTTAATAGATGCCTACAGAGTATTTCACCACACAAGTCAGAATATACATTCTTCTCAGATGCTCATGGATCATTCTCCAAAATAGACCATGTGCTCATTCATAGAACAGGTTTAAGCAAATATAAAGGGATTGAAGTTATCCCTTGTATACTGTTGGACCATAGTGCCCTGAAATTGGAGCTGACTAGCAAAGGAAAGCCCAGGATCTTCACAAACACATGGAAACACTCTGCTGACCAACCAATGGATCACAGATGAAACTAGAGAAGAAATTTAGCAGTTCTTACAACTAAATGATAACCCCAGTACAACATGTAGATATCTATGGGACACAATGAAAGCAGTTCTACAAGGAAAATTCATAGCAGTGAAAGCCTTCATCCAGAAAACAAAGCAAGCTCAAATAAACAATTTAATGCTGAACCTCAAGAGACTAGAAAGAGAGGAGCAAAACAAACACAAAGCTCACACTAGACAAGAAATTATAAGGGTCAGGGTAGAAATTAATGCAATAGAATCCAAGAGAATGGTTCTAAAAATCAATGAATCCAAAAGTTGGTTCTTTGAGAGCATATACAAAATCGATAGGCCCTTAGCCAACCTCATTAAACAAAGGAAGGAAAGCGCACATATCTATGCTATTAGGAATGAGAATGGAAAAATTACTACCTACCCAGAGGAAGTCCAGAGGATATTAAAAACCTACTTTGAAAATTTATACTTCAATAAAATGGAAATCATAGATGAAATGGATAGAGTTCTAGACACATATGAACCCCTAAAGCTGAATAAAGAAGATATAGAAATGTTAAATGCCCCAATAACAATCTGTGAAATTGAAAATGTAACTAAAAACCTTCCAACAAAGAAAAGCCCTGGGCCTGACGGTTTTACTGATGAATTCTATAAAACTTTTAAAGAAGAGTTAATGCCTCTACTTCTGAAACTCTTCAATGAAATTGAAAGGGAAGCAGTACTCCCACACTCATTCTTGGAAGCAACCATTACCCTGATTCCCAAACCAGAGAAAGACCCAACCAAAAAAGAGAACTACAGGCCAATATCTCTAATGAACATTGATGCCAAATCCTCAATAAGATCCTGGCAAACAGAATACAGAGAATTATAAAAAAGATTATACACCCTGACCAAGTTGGATTCATCCCAGGGATGCAAGGATGGTTCAACATACATAAATCAATCAATGTTATATACTATATTAACAGGCTTAAGGACAAAAATCATATGGTCATCTCAATTGATGCAGAAAAAGCATTTGAGAAAATACAACACCCATTTATGTTCAAAATCCTACAGAAGATTGGAATAGATGGTCTGTATCTCAAACTAATAGAAGCTTTCAACGAGGAACCTTCACCCAGTATCATATTAAATGGTCAAAAATTGAAACCTTTCACACTAAGATCAGGAACAAGAAAACGATGTCTTCTCTCACCACTTCTGTTCAATATAGTTCTAGAAATAATAGCCATAGCAATTAGGCAAGAGAAAGAAATAAAAGGAATAAAGATACGAAAAGAAGAAATTAAATTATCATTATTTGCTGACGACATGATTCTCTATCTAGAGAATTCTAAAAACTCAATTAAAAAACTGCTGGACTTAATCGCCAGTTTTAGCCACGTAGCTGGTTAGAAGGTCAATGTTCAAAAATCAATAGCCTTTGTATACACAAACAGCAGACCCACTGAGATAGAAATTTGCGAGTCAGTCCCTTTCACAATAGCATCCCAAAAAATAAAATACCTAAGAATCAATCTAACAAAGGAGGTGAAAGACCTCTACTCTGAAAACTATAGCACTCTGAAAAAGGAGATAGAAGATGATATCAAAAAATGCAAAGACATCTCTCGGTCCTAGGTAGGAAGAACCAATATTGTCAAAATGGCTATACTCCCAAAACTACTCTACACATTCAACGCAATCCCGATTCAAATCCCAACAGCAAATTTCACAGATCTAGAGAAAAAAATCCAAACTTTCATCTGGAACCACAAAAGACCTAGAATAGCCAAAACCATTCTAAACAACAGGGACATGGTGGGTTGTATTACAACTCCCAACCTGAAACTATATTATAAAGCCACTGTGATAAAAACTGCGTGGTACTGGCAAAGTAACAGACCTGAGGATCAATGGAATAGACTAGAAGATCCAGAAACTACTCCAAATACACTCAGCCACCTAATCTTTGACAAAGGAGCCAAAAATCCTCAATAGAGGAAAGATAGCCTCTTTAACAAATGGTGCTGGACAAACTGGGCTTTAACTTGCCAAAGACTAAAACTAGTTCTAACTCTTTCACTATGTACCAAGCTAAAATCAAAGTGGATAAGAGACCTAAATATTAAAACAGACACTTTAAATCTTCTGCAAAAATGGTTATGTAAAACTCTTGAAGACATTGGCTTAGGGAAAGACTTCATCAACAAAACTTCTATAGCACAGGAATTGGCTGAGGAAATCAACAAATGGGACCTTATTCTTTTAAAAAGCTTCTGCACAGCAAAGGAAACCACCAACAGTGCAAAAAGGCAACCAACAATGTGGGAAAAAAATCTTTACCATCTGTTACTTAGACAAAGGGCTACTATCTAGAATATATAAAGAGCTCAAAAAAATCAGCCCACCCAAATTTAATGACCCAATTCAAAAATGGGCATCTGAAATGAACTGATATTTTTCAGGGGAAGAAATAAGAGCAGCTAAGAAGCATAAGAAGAAATGCCCAAGATCATTTGTCATTCGAGAGATGCAGATGAAAACAACATTGAGATTTCATCTAACTCCACATAGAATAGCTGCCATTTCAGAATCAGCCAATGGTAAGTGTTGGCAGGCTACGGAGAGGAAGGCACCCTTCTCTACTGTTGGTGGGACTGTAGACTCGTACAACCCCTGTGGAGATCAGTTTGGAGATTCCTCAGAAAGCTAGGATTGGCGGTCCCATTTGACCCGGCCATTGCCCTGCTAGGTATATATACACAGGAATTAAAAGACTCATATCACAGTGACATATGTGCACCCATGTTTATAGCAGCCCAATTTGTGATTGCTACATCTTGGAAACAACCCAAGTGTCCATCAACTGGAGACTGGATAAAAAAGCTGTGGTTCTTCTACAGAATGGAGTATTACTCTGCCATAAAAATGATAAGTTTAATCATTTCTACTTAAATGGACATACCTTGAGGATATCCTCATAAGTGAAGTAAATAGTGCACAGATAGGTACATGTCGCATCTTTTCTCTGGTATGAGAAAATAAAGATGTAAATGAGTTGTAGAATTGTATGTTATATATTTTGAAATAGAAAATGCTCAATTTAAAGTAGAGAGAAGCGGAGAAATGTTGAGATTGTAACAACAAAATAGGGAAACAAATTTTATGTGTATGGGGGGCTGGTAGGGTGGGCAGGGAAAAAATGAGAATTAAGTTGTGTCTTATACTGGTACAAATCCCCATTTATGGAGTGCAGTCATGATGTGTATATGTAATGTACCAATAAAGGTTAAATTTTTTTTTTAAAAAGAGAAAATATCGCATGGTACTGGCAAAGAAATAAACATGAGGCACATAGACTAGTAAATCCAGAAAAAAACTACAGATACACTAGGGCACCTCATCTTTGACAAAGGGGCCAAACATCCTCAATGGAGGAAAGATAGCCTCTTTAACAAACGGTAATGGAAAAACTGGATTTCAACATGCCCAAAATTAAATCTAGATCCATTTCTTCCACTATGCCCTAAAGTAAAATTGAAGTGTATTAAAAACCTAAATATTAAAACAAAAATACTAAATCTACCACAAAATAGGTTAGAAATACTTAGAGACATTGACTTAGGGAAAGACTTCGTGAATGAAATATCTGTAACATGAGAACTAGTAGACAGAATCAACAACTGGGATCTCTCCTTGTTAAAGAGCTTCTGCTTGATAAAAGAAACTACCAGCAGAGTGAAAAAAAAAAGTACAATTTGGGAAACATTTTTTTACCAGCTGTTTTCTCACAGAAAGGATTACTATCTAGAATAAATAACTTTAACAAAATCAGCCCACCCTAAATTTAAAGACCCAATTTAAAAATGGACATCTAAAATGAATAGATTTTTTTTTCAGATAAGTAAAGGTGGATAGGAAATATACGAATAAATAGTCAACATCATTAGTCATTTGAGATTCTCTGAGATTCTCTGAGATTCTCGCTCCAGAGAGAATAGCTGCTATGAAAAACACTATTTTTTGTACTAGGAATTGTTGATGGTGTTTTGCAGAAAGATGATGAGCCTGCTTCTAATATGGGTAGAAGTTAATATGGTATTATAGATTAGATTTCAAATATCCTAGCCTTCTGTGTTTGAAAGGTGATTGGATCACTTGCTAGTTAATTCCTCTATTTATACTTTCAGTAGCTGAACACACTGATAAAAGGCCATGCTGGATGGGACGTGTGCCACTGAGAGCACGAGGAAGGGTACATTCTTGTCTCCTCTTTTCACTCTCGCCTTTTCCTGGCAACCACAATGGGCCCAGTTCTCTTCCATCAGGCCTTTCCACTATTCCTTTTCTGTACAGCATAGGATGCTTGAATCCCTGGTATCTGTGAGCCAAAGTGAATCACTCCTTCAAATTGCATATGTTAGATATTTTGTTCCAGAGACAGAAAGCTGACTAATGCATAAATTCACAACAAGGATAATTACATAACATTCTGGAAACTCAGCATAATTTTCCTTTCTTTTCCTCTTTTCTTGTTATGTAGAAAGAAATCAAGGTAAGCACTTCCACAAAACCCTTTTTTTTTTTTTTTTTAGTTATCTTTATTGGTACATTAAATATACACATCATGATTGCACTCCATAATGGGGATTTGTACCAGTATAAGACACAACTTAATTCTCATTTTTTCCCATAGCCCCACCCACCCTACCACCCCCCCCATATATATGAAATTTGTTTCCTTACTTTTTTGTTACAATCTGAACATTGTCCCCTTTCACCTTATTTTACATTGAGCATTTTCTAGTTCACAATATATAACATACAATGCTAGGACTCATTTACATCTTCATTTTCTCATACCAGAGAAAAGATGTGATATGTATCTATCTGTCACCTATTTATTTCACTTATGAGGATATCCTCAAGGTATGTCCATTTAAGTAGAAATGATTCAAACTTATCATTTTTTATGGCAGAGTAGTTCTCCTTTTTAACATTTCTCCATGATGAGAGCTGGCAATGTGAACTCCAGATGACAGAAGAGTGTAAAATCTTATGCTTCATAAGATCTTGTGTGTGTGTGTGTGTGTGTGTGTGTGTCCCAAATTAATGGAACTAAACCATTATGAATCATATTACTTATTTCTAAATTGTATAAAAAACATATCATATATGTAGTTAAGTTCCATGCCAAAATAAAGGGAAACAAATGTAAATTATTTGTTTCCCTTTTTTTTGGGAAACAAATATTTTACATTCTATCATCAAAATCTAAGAGAAAACAAAACATATCTTCCTCATTTGAACATATCTATGTAGGTTTTAGTTAAAACTAGAATCTGTCTAGCGCTGAAAAACCTAAAAATACAATTAAAAATCTGTTATTAAGCTAAATAATCAGTCCTATCAAAAACTATGATGTAATTAAAATCTAATGTATTGACTAGAACTGACCTCTCCCCCAAAAGAGTGTTTTGACTCTGGTGAAGCAAAGGTAAGGAACTTGTGAAGTGAGGAGATGAAATACATTTATCTGTGAATACTTTCAAAAAGTCATATTACTCAAATTTCAAAAGTACACTTTTAAACTCATAGAGCAATCATACATATAATAGGGAAAATTTCACCAAAACACACAGCTGAAAAATTTACTATGTACAGACTTTTATTTATCATCATTCTGAATAGAATTATATTTTGTAGCTGGCATTGTGGACTTGACTTATTATTCTGTCATGCTGTGTGGCTGAGGTAGGGATGTCACATGACAGAGCCATATAGAAAGCTTAGTAACTTTGGAAATGTCTGCATATAAGTATAATTTTGAAGGAAGGGTATTTAGTTCAATGATTCCATGCTTGCCTTGCAAGCCCAAGGGCCCGGATTTGATCCCCGGTAACCACATACAATAACGGGTGCGGTAACATACACTCATCAGCAATCAGTACTACACACCACAGTTTCCGGCATGGTGGCTTACGCCTATAATCTCAGCACTCAGGAGGCAGAGGTAGAAAGGTTACTGTGAGTTTAAGGCTGAGTTCAGGACCTACAAAGTGAGACCCTGTCTCAAGAAAACTAATATATATATATATATATATATATATATATATATATATATATATATAATTTTGAAAAAGGGATTATGATGTAGCTCAGCACAAATGTTTAGTTGCTTTTAAATTCCATTACCACAAATAATAATAATTATAGTCAGAAATAAATTGAATTTATATATTAATTTATAAATACATATATGATTGTGTCAATATTTTTACTAACTATGTATATTCATCAAAACTAAGCTTCTTATTTATTTGTTGATACTTTGAAAACTTTCAAGTTCGTGTTTTCAGTTAATGAATAACATTTTAATTTAATATGTCTTGTGAATAATTATGCTTTACAACACAGTATATGTAATGTCACATCTTTGATTACATTTATTTTTAAATAGTTAAAATTGATGAAGATGTACAAAAATGATGTTGAACAATTTTTAAATACACATTCATCTGAAACATCTGTTCAAATAAAATCTGTCATATCTTAGTACCAAAAAAAATAATAATTTAGAAAGGAGACATGCTACACACATTTCATTCTAAATCTACAGAATTGCAGATCAAGAAAATGAGAAAATTAGTACAAAGAAAAACTTCATTATATCTAAAGTTTAGCCTGCTTTCTCAGGATAGCATTCCTGGGAAAATGACTAAATATAGCTGCTGTTGTATTCTGTAGAAAAAGATAAGTAGACATTTCTTGAAGGATTAATAGTTTATTTGTGTTTGCTTGGTAAATATATAGTCACATATAGGAAAAGAACACTGGAAAAATTCTGATTGGACAGGAGGGTAAACTCTACAGAACTAACAGGATTGACTAAGTATTCAAGTGATACTATTGTTTAATAATATATTTAAAATAACAAGAAAGGGAACACTGTCAACAGAATGAATGTATTTATTTCTCTCATTCTACCAATTATTATTATGTAATTAAGCACTTTTGTAATTTTAAATTATTTAACCTGTATGAGAATTAGTTCCTTCATCTGTAGAAATTAGGATTTGGAACATATCTTAGAAATATTTTGAAGTAGGCTGTCTAGGAAAGAGGTTCACTCTAACAATGAGAAATAGTAATAGACCTTGGAAAACTTCCCTTGCCACATTTCAGACCTAAATGTTTCTAGGGGAAACTCAATAAAGCAAAGAAGACAAAAACAAGAACAGAAACGGAAATTTTAGCATCTTAAACAGATAGAAACAAGAGAAAATGTAACCTTTTACAGGATAAATGCAACGCTCACTAAAGACCTCTGTTCTTTAGTCACTATATCATGTCCAGCTGTCAATGAAAACTGACAACAAAAAGACCAAATGCACATCATGAAGAGACAAAACAAGCATCAGAGCCATGACTGAGACATGGCGGACATATTGGAATACCAAAACCCACGCTTAAATTTACTGATTCATAGAAGGTTCTTCACAGAAAGAATTGATCACATGGGAAAAAAATAGATGCTAAAAACAAGCAGAGAAATGAAAATTCTAAGAAAGCGGAAGATGGAAGGGCTGTAAATAAAGATCAGTAAGCAATATGAAGCATTGTGATTCTTAGTTCAATTACACAACTTACAAGCTTTAAAGACTTTGGCCTGAAACTGTCGACTATCTCAGAGTTGAATATTTGTTTCAAATGAAGTTTATTTCATATTAAAATCCAAGTCAAGAGTTACAGAGACTTCAACATCCTTTTTATGTCCTGAAGTTACTAGTTAACATTATTTTCTTCTATAGATGTACTTTACCCTTTTCCCCCCTATTTTATAGAGTGCTAATAATTTGATTTGGCTGTAATTTCACATCGCACACTTTGTCTCCCTCTGTGAGTACATGAAAAAGGTCTCCATGCCAAAGTTGTGATTAACTTCACAGATTCACAGGAATTATGGAAATGCATCATGCAGAATGCCTACTTGCCAAAATTATTCCTTGACCTTGTGCTTAGGAAGAGTTTTAAATAATTCAGTGATGTATTGAATGAATAAATTTGTATTGCTTGTTACTCTAAACAGTCATGCATTCACTTTCCTTGCCATTTTTAATAAAGCCTAGATTTCCAATATTCATGAAATATTGCATTTTCAATTAAATTACATAGGTTTTGAGAAAATAGCTTGCCCTGAGCTGTTTAGTGTCAACACCAGCTGTCATTTGCTTTTTCTTTGGTGTAATGCCCGTGGAAACTTTAAGTACAACTAATGCACAGCACTGTCATTCCTTAATGAGATACTTTTGATCATGTAAACACAATCCTGTCCACAGAGTGGCATAATAAATAATATGTTGTTTACAGCTTCTATGTAATATCAAATTTGAAGTTTCAAAATAAACTTTGGCTAAGTTAGTGGAAATTGTAAATGGCTATATACCTTACTTCTAAAGAAATGTGTGTAAACTACCATCTTAAACTTTTCTATTTGCTTTCAAATTTCCTGTCCTCATGGTAAATGGATAAAAAAGGGAATGAGAGGGAATGTTTAAATACCTGGAATATTTAGCTTTGGAGTCTTTGGTTTTTAAAAATCTTTACACTGTCATACAATCTTTACATTTTATTGACCTATTGAATTCATAATGTATTCTATGACATTCATGCCCCAAATCATTTTGATTCTTCTCATATTATTTCTTTCTGAAAGAAAAATGCTTCTAAAACTGACAATAGCAACAGTAGTAATTCTGGTTATTAAACTTGGTGCTTTGGGCACAGACTCTATGATTTAATTATAATACAAACGCTTAATGAACTGGACTTATTGGGTTTCAGCACATTTTATTCAATTTTAAGAAACAGCTATAATTGCCACATTATTAAGTAGGAGCAATGAAAAAATTGAAATGTATGATGCTTTATACTTGAGATACCCCAAATCAATAGTATGCACATTAAAAAGAATTTTAGACTTTTAAAATTTTCTATATGACATCTTTGTGTTTGATAGCTTTGGATCATTTTGCATTAAAATTATTGGCATTTACATAACAAAACGATCCTTTCAGGTACCTTGCATTCACCTAATCTCTCTTCTTCTGGAGAGGCAGGTGGATTCATGCTGCTGGGACTTGTTGGCACAAAAGAATTTAAATTGGCTCCGCTGCAGAGAGGGTAGAAAAAGGCACACTCAGAATGTGCATGAGAATTTTGGACACAGTTTTCCTTTTTATAAAAGCAAAGAAAAACAAGTCCATACATTTATTGCCTCTAATTCACTTGATCTGCACCATACCATCCATCAGGAAAAGAAATGTCTCCCGCATCTAAATGGGTAGGCTTTGACAGTGGCTTCTGGGATTCCTTCTCCATAGTGCACTTGCTTTGTGTCACTTCCTGCCTTTGAACCTGGGAAACCAGTGAATATAAAGGGAGAGCATAAGTCTTGCTTGGCATCACCCGTGAAAGAAAAAGTGATACAGTTGTCCTCATAGTTCCAGAAAAATATTCCAGGGACTCTGAACTATAATACTGCCCAGGAGAGGTATTTTCTTGCCAGCTTAAAGAAGCTGCCAAGTGTAAGACAAGCAAGCAGTTAGCATCGAAAATGATCTCCAGGAGCTGAACCAAACCTTTATAGGACTGAGTAGTATGAGGACTGTAACCACAGATGAGTGATTTCTGCAGCAGGCCACATAGATGTGAAGAACGCAAATCTTAGTTGAGATAGTAGGTCTTATTAATGCTAAGTAAAATCTCAGAGCAATGACTCAGTTAATCCATGCACCTTTTCCTCCTCTGCAAAAAATGAGACTTGTATGTGTTGTCTTCAATGGCTAACTCAGTGCTGAGTCATCACACTAAGAAAAGTATCTACACAAATTGTACAGTTTGATGAAGTAAGATGATCAGGGCATAGGGAGTTAGGAGGAGTGGGACTCAGGCCTATTGTCCTTTTCTGCTTTGTGTTCCAACATGGTAATATGTTCATAAGATATTTAAAACAAATGAGCCCCCTCGTCCATGGACCAGCCTCAAAACAATGAGCAAAAATAAAACTTTTCTATGTATAAATTTATTAAAAATAAACTTTTTTATATATAAACTTATTATCTTAGACTTTTATTTTTATGGTAAGAAAACTGTAACAGTTCACAATATTTTACATGGAAGCAATGAAGAAATGCAACATTTATAATAGTGCTGTGCTTGGCTAAGTGACATCTGGATTTAAAAAAGTATACATAATTTTACTTTACCTTGGGTATATCTTCTTTCATTTTTTTTATTAGTGCATGATTTCAGTGCTTCATGTTTACATTCCTGTGTGGAGCTGGCATATGTACATGACATATCTTTATTTCTTTCTCATTCCTTTCCTCTTCTTTCTCCTTCTTTCCTCTCTCTCTTGTCCTCTTCCATTTGAGCATCTTGCTATTTGTATTAGAGTAGGAATAGAATAGAAATACTCCTATTTCCTATCTTTCATTTTTCTCCTTATTTATAGCATGGATTTCTCATTTTAGGGAAACCGTGTAATATGTAAGCTTGTGTTTCTGAAGTTTTTCTTTAACATTATAGTTTCAAAATGTAACTATTTTCCCACAAATGAGTCATTTAGATTTTCTTATGGCAGAGTAATACTCTACTGTATGTAAAATTTACATTTTTAAACTCATTCATCTGTTGATGAACAGACAGGATACTTCTTGCCTTTAGACATTATGAATTACACTGCTATGAATATGTGTACACATGTATTTCCATAATATGATATCTTTATTTGGGAAGATATCTTAAAGAGAATAGCTTTCTTTTCAGTTTTTTTAACAGACATTTTCTTTTCAAATTGAGCAAAAATTTTAGAGAATGCTCATATCAAATATTTATTTTTAATTTGAGTAATAGTCAAGTTATTATGTTAAACTGCATTAACGAAATAGATTATAGTTCCAAGGAAAATACTTTAAATATAAATTTGTAATTGGATGGTAGATGTTTTCCTAAAAGCAGGCATTGATGCTCTTTTACTGAGGGAAAATTTATTTAAAAAGTATTTTGTAGGGCCAGGGATTTAGCCCAATAGTTCTGGCACCTGTCTTGCAAGCCCCAAGGGCCTAGATTTTCCCAGCAACCACATACCACACTACCAGGTGTGATGGCTCACACCTGTAATCTCAGCACTCAGGAGGCAGAAGCAGGAGGATTACTGTGAGTTCCAGTATGACCTCAGGGCCAGCCTGAACCACATAGTGAGAGCTTTCTTTAAAAAAAAAGATTGTGTATATCCACACAAAAATCTGATTTATGTTAAAATTTGGCATTCATTTTATCAAATAATATTTGTTATCATCCTGGTGAAAAGTATATAAATATGAAAGATTATTTTAAGTGTGTATTGTCAAAATCTGTATGAAACTTTTATGTTCTATTTTGAGAAGTAATAACATTTTGTATAAGACAATTGTGTTTTATCATTTTACATTTTTTGCAGAATTTTAAAAGTACAATTTTGATTTATCCACTATGTTAAAAACTGGTTTTATACACAGCACCAAATAGTAATCAATGGGGACAGATTAATGGAATAATTTTATAAAAACACAAGTTTTATAGAATAATATAAATGCATAGTTTAGCATTTAGATTGGGTGACCCTTTGCACTCTCTTGTAATTTTCACTACATTTGACTTTCAAGTTCCCAGATTTAAAAAGAAAAGCTATTTATATTTGATGTCTAAGAAATAGTCATGCTAAAATAATTCATGATACAATAATTTCTTGTTGTTCAGTATGTGATATGGAACTTAAATAGAAAAGCAAACTATGAAGCAGCTTATAAACATTTTATTTATAACTGAGAAATTTAACCTAAAGTAATAAATAAAAGCAACTGTAATAAAATTGGTCTTAATTTTGAATATCTAATATGTCTTAGGAATATTTCTTACAAAGCAAAGACTGAATAATATCAACTATACTAGCAGAACTGAAGGACCTTCTGACTATGTTAACATTTTATCCTGCTCTTATTTGAGGTCGCTAGGTTTGCTGGAGGTATTTGAATAGCTTAGTATATTTTTGTTCATGTTAAAAGTATGCATATTGTTTGTTCTTCTACACATTAGGAAATTCTTCACTGAATATATATTCTAAGAGGCACACATCTTGACAGATTAATAGCTGTAGGAAAAGTCAATACAGTGGGAATGCTAAAATTAAATATATTAAGTCCTGGTTTCAAAAATAAAAATTCCAGAAATTCACATGTATTGATAGAATTTAGGAAAGAAAAAATAATCAATATCTAACTAAAACATGTTTTTCTATATATCGGAGTACATTTTGCAATGACTGTTTTTAAAGTTATTTCTAAGGTTACTAGAAACAAAGGTTTCCAGGACTGAAGTTTAGAAGGTCAATGGGGTTTGAGAGATGCTGAAAAGTTCTAGGGGCTATTGTTCTAGAAACATACCCGACCACATGCATTTGTCAAAACACATTGGAAGAGGTGGATTCATGGTTTTATGCTTTAAAGAACTGTTACTTTATTCACAAAGAAAAAAAATTAGAAAATAAAAACCTGCAAAACAATAATTGCACCCATTTTATGCTGAAATTTAATATCTAGTAACAAAGAAATGAACACCCAAATTTTCTATTTTGATGCAAATATCTATTTAAAAGTAGAAACTAGGGGCTGGATTTAGCTCAGTTACACCGTATCTGCAAGGCAAGTGTCAGGTCCTGAGCTCCATTCCTCATACACATAAAGAAATGAACAAATGAGGTTAGAAACTATCTTTAAGTGCTATTTTCATGGTAAAATTTAATAATCATTGTTGTAAATAAATATAATTTGCTTTGTTTTATTTGGAAGAGCTAACATTCCAGAGACATTTCTTTAAGCTTACTTCTTGACACTACCTTTGAACTCAAAATGAATAATATCAGTGAGATAGACATTTTTTAAAATTGTAAAATAGGTACATTTTATATACATATCATGATCACACCTAGCATTAACAATTTATACCAGTATATGACATGACTTGATTCTCATTTTTACCATTACCCTACCCACCTTATAACCCTCAACCCCTGTATAAGCTTTGTTTCCTTTTTGTTATCATCATAATTTTTTCTATCCTCTCATTACTTACCCCAACCCCATTTCCCTTTGAATAGTTTCTATTTTATAACATCTAAAATAACTTCTAGAACTCATTTACATTTTCACTTTCTAATATCAGAGAAAGATATGGTCTTTACACATCTGTTACCTATTTATTTCATTTATGAGGATGTCCAGAATGTACATCCATTTGAGTGTTGATGATTCAAACTTGTTATTCTTTATGAGAGTAATACTCCATTTTATAGAAAAACCACATTGTCTTTATCTGGTCTCTAGTTGATGGACATTTAGCTTCCAATATAATTTTCCAATATAATTTTGGATAACAAGACACTCTGGCAACTTGCTGAGGTCATATTACTTCTGACTAAATCTGTAGACCTCTTATAATCTTGCCAAAGAACAGTTTTAAAAGAATTATTGAGTCATGAGCTGTCAGGAATAATCCTATTTGGGGGAAATAACTGCACAATCTGATTATGACTGAAGCGAGCTTTCCTGCCTGCCGACCAGCTACGATATATTGAGACCTGAGGACTTGACTCTATTTTCACCTCCCAGCATAACAAAGATCTCAGTGGTCACATATGCTTTGATGCTCCCAGGCAGAATTACACTAGATCCTTCATCTACATAATTTCTCATTGCTCTAGGATTTGACTTAAGTACATGCTGCCCCCTGAGTGGATAGTTGACCTTATATTTGTTATTTCTGATGTTCGGAAACTGTTGACCTCTGAGTAACCTGTTATATTACTTACTCCCAGTGAACTGTGTAAAAGATGTGGCAAGCCTGAAACTGTTCTCTGCTGCCCAGAGTAGAATGGATCAGGTCCAAGCTCAGCTTCTTCTCTAAGTCTCTTTTCTACATATTAATTATTTCACCTTGTGCTGTTGGACTCACAGGAGACTAGAACTTATTGCAGTTTCTAGCTACATTCCCTTCCCCTGTTGCCTACAATGAGCTTCTCATACCTGAAGTCTTTCACATATACACAATACCAACATTTGTCCCCAGTATTCAAAATCTTTTTTTTTTTTTTTTTTTTAGGTTTTTGGAGACAGGGTCTCGCTTTGTGGTTCAGGCTGGCCCTGAGCTCAGCCTCAAACTCACATCACAGCAATCCTCTTGCCTCTGCCTCCCGAGTGCTGGGATTACAGGCGTGAGCCACCATGCCTGGCACTGTGGTATGTGGTGCTGGTTGCTGCTGGGTGTGGATCACCACACCCAGTATTGTTATGTGGTTACCGGGGAATCGAACCCGGGTCCTTGCGCTTGCGAGACAGGCGCCGGAACCACTGAGCTAACTCCCCGGTCCCCCAGTATTCAAAATCTTGTCCCGTGACTCTTAACCATCTAGTCTAAAAGAAGGATAATCTCCTCATGGAAAATTTCCTGGGACAGCAACTCCCTCTTCCTCAGTATTATTAAATATAAGTACTGCCAGTGTATGCTCCACATATCATGTTTGTTTACCTTTTTATGACATAGATAACCTTTCTTTCTTTCTTTCTTTCTTTCTTTCTTTCTTTCTTTCTCTCTGTTTCTCTTTCTTTTATTTCTCATTTATAATTTCTGTCACTTTCTTCTCTAATTTAAAAGACTATAATTTCAAAGTTTCCTTTCATAATTCCAGCTCAGTATCCATTACTGAAGTAAGAATTCACTAAATACCACCGAAGTTTCATAGAATTATTAATTTCATATAGATGGAACATTAATATTGATGCATTATAAACTCTGTATCTCTAAATTATATCAGCAAATGGATTACCATTTATGAAAAAAAGAGAAAACAATCTTCTAATATATTTTTATCTTAACTGAACTAATTTTGACAAACAAAATACAAAAGTTGTTTTAAGTTTTCTACAGACTTACTGGTTTAAAATTTAATTCCTTTTTGAAGTTAAAGTTGTCACATCATTGGAATGGGTCAGTGATGACATATAGAATGTTAATTTTATATGGTTAATCTATGGTTAATCTTCCGTGTTATATGAAGTCTTTACTACTACATATTTTGATAGAATAAAAAAGATAAATATGTGACCAACTTTGGGAAGCTACACAAGAATATTATTAAAATTTTATTTCAGCATGCTTTTGAAATTCATAGTTTACTGAATCATTTGATTGTAATTCATCTTAAAGCTCATTTGTAGATAATGAAATGCAATCTATTTTCTATGTTTTCCATTTCTTTGTTAGACAATGATTGGAATCTCATCTAAGAATTTTAATTTAGTTATTACTGTCCCCCATATTTCAATAGTTATTGTGGAAAATAATGAAAGGAATGACTAAAATTTTATACAATGTTGAGGAGAATAATTGGAGGGAAAAACACAATCTAGACTCAGTTTTCAGAGAAACAGTGAAAGTGATGAAGATTTACTTCCTCTTCCTTCTATTTCATCAGAGAACAGCCTCTTTTGCTATCATGGTCTAAGAAAGAAGTGTTTGTTGAAGACTTACATATTGAAAGCGTGATACTCATTGCTCTGAGAGGCCTAGACAGGTGATCAGTTTATGAGGGTACTGTTTTCATTAATGGTTTTGGCCATAGATTTGTTCATAGCTAAATATAAAAGTATAGCCTTAGTGGATGAAAGAAGCCACTAAGATATTGTCTTTGAAGGCCATGTTCTATAGTCATTCTCTCTGTATGTCTCTCTCTGTCTCTGTTTCTCTTTGTCTCTCTCTGTTTGTCTCTCTTTACGTCTTGCTTTTCTTCTCTCTTCTTCTCAATACCATGAGCTGAGCAGACTTCCTTCTCTATGCCCAAACATCATAATAACTCTGCCTTGGAGACGATCAACCATGGTCTAAAATCTCCAAAACAGTGAATTAACATAAATATTTTCTCTTCCAAGTGAGTATCTCAAATATTTGGTCAGAAGTGAAAATTGACTGATATTTTTCTTATTTATCAAAATTTCTGCTAATCAGAGACTGGCATATAATACAAGAGTAAAGTGATGCAAATCAGAGAATAACAGTCAGTAGTCACAGCCTCATCCATGTTTTCATATTCTATGGTTTGAGTTCACTGCTATAAGCTGCTGAAAAAATAGTAAGAAAAAAATGTCATAAAGAAAATCAGAAATGTTAAATCACTTTCTTGCAATGTTATACTTGTTCCGCTACATTACTGTTGTTAATCTGTTGCTTTACATAATATATAAGTTAAAATATGTAATAGATAAGTGTGCACAGCAAAAGTCAAAACACTTTGATTTCAAGCATCCTCAGACACTTTACTACATATTCCTCATAGATAAGGGAGAAGACTTTTTGATGATTACAGACAATTTCCATAATTCATGCTGGATATCAGGGTGCAGAAGCTACACTTATCATTTTCCACCTGATTTCCTTCATTATACATTAAGTTTGTCAACTTTGTACTTTTTTGTACATCGCATCTTACTTGTCAAGTTCAATTCATCCATCTATCTAGCTTTTACTTGGACCAGTGTCTAAGCTCTCCTCTACTAACTTAAACTGCAGTGTTTCCACAGTAGCATTTTCTAAGTAAAGTAAAAACAAATACAAAAACCTCCTATTTTTTCTCATTTAATCTAATAGCTTTTATTATTTATTTTTATTTGTATTAAAGTGAATCTTTTGAAATGTTTTATAATCTTAGTTCCAACTTATGACATTTTCAGCTATATAACTAAATTAATTGTATAACATCCATTATGATTTAAGTATTTATTAGCACCATTTTTCATTGCAAAATGAATTTTATCATTTCCTTTCTTTTATCACATCAGCAATAAATAAAAGGTTATTTTATATTAAGGTGTCAAATTTCCATTGGTAATATTTGATGACATAAGAATAGTTTATATTCACTTGCAACATTACTTTTATGTAAAGGATTGAGAAAATTTAAAAAATAACTTTTATATTTCTTCTCAAAAATAGATTTAAGTAATGTAATAACTTTCTGGTACACTTTATT
The DNA here is from genome assembly GCA_004026965.1 of Petromus typicus. Classification (NCBI taxonomy): domain Eukaryota; kingdom Metazoa; phylum Chordata; class Mammalia; order Rodentia; family Petromuridae; genus Petromus; species Petromus typicus. The sequence continues at coordinate 34,105 of PVIR01009829.1, read as the reverse complement.
ATAGAATTTGAGTGACTTAGAAAATAAATAGTAATTCTGCATCAACATTTTATTCCTGACATTATCCAATACGTTGACTGTCATTCACTGATAATGTCACAAATCACTGTTACCTACCACTGGCTTTCACTGATGCTGTTATTACTTATTCTCACATTCCGCATCCACTTATTACCTAATTCAGTGGAGAGTAACCAACGCATTTGAAAATGTTCCTTTTCCCCTTTCCCTTGATTGACAGAATTCCTGATTTCTGTTAGGACTGGACTCATTTGTAAGTAAAATATTCTGTAACACCCAACTGCTTGCACAAAAAATGTAAAACAAACAATCAATGCAATTTTGTTGTGGTTTCAACTGACAAGGGTTGAATATTGCATATATTGATGAAAACCTCAGAGAAATTTCTCTGTGTGTGACCATTCTTCAAACGTTTAAAATATGTTACCTCAAGAACACAAAACAGATATTTTGGAACAGGAGAACTGAATAACAGAGGCAATTTGGATTATTGGATTGTGAAGCTTGAGGGTAAATTGATAGATCTGTGTCTGCAGTTGCACCTCTGCCCTCTGAACTGCATAACTCTGAACATAGCAGCAAAAGGTGGAACACTCCTTGGTTATTTGCTTAAATGACATAATCTGTATGCACAACTATGGGAGAGAATAATTATCTCATAGATATCACTCATTTTCTAGTGTTCCAATACCGTGTGCAGTCCTCTGGTGTTATAGTTAGGAAATATGCTTCATTTCTTGTGCTGGCAAATGAGTGTCACAGAAGCATTAATGCAACATCAGGTGCTAGTAAAACAGTAAAAGAGAAAGCTCATCCCTTAACATAGATGTTGATTCTTTTCTTTTTCTTTCATGCTAAAAGTAGATGAAGATTGTTACACAGTTCACTTTTATTTAAGAATTATGTAACCTAAAAGTTAGAACTGGAACCACAATAATTTACAGTTATCCCCCTCTAAATCTCAAAAATATGATGAAAATAAACTGAAATTTTCTATCATCTAGGGAAGGATATTCTTTACAAAGTTATATAGTAGTTAATAGATAATTGAATACAGACTTATCATTTGGACAGTCAACATAAATCAGTTATTAAAGAAAATAGGAATGAGTGAGCTAGTTAACAGCAAATTGATTGAAATGCAAAAACTATGGAAACCTTTGCCAGCACTGTAAGGCTAACATAGAACTAGCAAAGAATTAAAACAAAAAGTGGGCTCATTATAGAAACACTAAAGCCATCAATTCAAAATCTTTACATATATCAACCATACTTCTAAAAAATAGTTTAATTGACTCCAAAGATTGAAAAAGTGATTTACATTAATATTAAACTGTTCTGTCTCTCTCTCTAGAGTTTTTGTGCTAGGCATACATGGTGTAGATATGTGAGTGTGCATGTGCATATGTGCCTGTAAGCAGGAATGAACAACTATAATAAAATCATAAACTAATTATATAGTTACTAGATCTGTCATTACTCCATGGAAGAAGAAAGTCACAGATACTTATTACTGAAGACCTACCACCATCTAGACATATATGAGATATAGAAATATTTATAAAATTACTTTCAACATATTACTTGCTTTACAAACTCTACAGTTGCAAACAGAAACTGTTTATTTTGGCTTAAGAATTCAGAGGAGTCTGTCCAAAGAGAGGTGGCCTCATTACGTTTTTTTTTTCTCATTAAAAATGTAAGACATTTATTTTAGATCATTATTCATTATTTCAAACAATATTATTCAATTTGAGTAATGTCACCATCAATCTATGAGAATATGGTAGGAAAACAGGCTGTTGTGACAAAGACAGCCATGAACTATACTTTCTCGTATCATAAAAATGGTCAACTGTTGTTTGGGCCATGCAAAACTCTGACTAGCAGAAATTAAGCATGCAAAGAGACCAATCTCTATTACACATTTGTGAGGATGTCCCCAAGCTAGAATATCTACACTGAAAGTGCCAATACAGCATAGTGGCAACTCAAGAAAGAAATAGAATATCAAGGGATCACTGCAGCACCAAGACTGATAGCCAGCCGTGTGATGAGCCACTTCCAAGAAACATGTGGCATAATGGAAGTCTGAACAAAAAATTTAACATTAAAAGTGCACCTGAATATGACATACTAACTTTATGAAACCTACAATATATCTTTACAAAACCTACAATATATCTTTTCAAGTATTAAGCAGCTTTTTTTTGGTTGTTTTTTTAAAGAGTTTTTTGAGAGGCTCATGAAATTTAAAAGGGACCACTATTTAATTTCAACCATGCTTCACAAAATAATAATGGCTATTTTATACTGCAGTTACCAATGTAATGCAATTAGTGCTTTAAAATAATCTACACTCAAAAAAATAAAAACAAAAACCCCACAAACAGACAAAAAGAGACTTTGGAGAAAATATGCTTATTCAAAAGCTTCTTGGAAAAGAAAATTTACCATGTACACTATATCCACCCTGTATTTTAATCTGCTGAGAGAAGTGCTCAGGCCTTTCTAAGTATTCAACCCAAATGAAAATGGAGTTTTTGTATAAAATTAAACAGAGTGTTGATTAGGCTAAGGTGATGTTTCAAGTGGTTGCTAACAGTTTATAAGGAGAAATAGTAGGCCCAGATATTCTCAAGGCATAAATTCTTATCTGAAACTTGGTGGCAGTTATTAAATTAAAGACAGTTTTCCCTCAGCAATCTATGTGTCAAAGGTTAGACACACCATTGCTGTTACTAAAATACAAGCGCTCCACATTCAAGGTATAAGCTGGGCATGGGTTCCTCTTTTGATTTGGCTGTTTTGTGTAGCAGTTTAATCATAAGGCAACTAAACCTGTTTCCTCTTGGCTTTCTAGTCTCACACACCAAAAAAATTCAAATTAGTAAGAAGCAGTACATGGCTCTACAGTGTTTTCCAGCCAAGCTGGAAATTGCAATAAAAATATAAATTCATGGTTTTCACCTGCAGTTGAAGGAAGTTGTAGAAAGTTTGCTGTAAGCAAAGGGTTAAGCTTATAAAGGAATACTTCCTTTGTTCTACACTCTGTTTGTCAGCACATAATTAATTTTAGCCGTGGTTCCTTTCTGCACAATGTTTAGGGTATTCTGTACTGCAGATTACTGCAGAAAAGTTCTTAGAGAAATTAATTTGTGCTTGTTTTTATTCCCTGTCAAAAAGACATCAATAAGGCCCATTTCAAAATCTGGCCCTAAAAGTTGAAATTTTGTAAAGTTCTACCCTTCAGAGAGGTTTAATCCTATGTGGTAGTCTATATAAGTGATGTATGAGTTGAGTTATGTAAATTTTGTCATTGTAGTGTACATGGAGTGATCATTTTACTAACATCAATATTTTCTATGTGTGTTTCAGTGGATGACAATCGAGCAGCAGAAGAATGGTGGGCCTCATTACTTTTGCACCTGTGATGCAGCAGAAAAATCATATTAAGCCAGTATGGTGGTGCAAAAAATCTAACTTCATGGCAGCCATAAAGCTACAGGACGTTAGCAGCGTGAGTCTGAATATCAAATGCGTGTGCTCAATGGTTTAACTGCATTCCAGGATGCTGCAGAGCCCACCTTCCCCAGGAGCACCACTCTCCCCAGGAGCTCCACAGGCTGTTGAAATGAACAAGATGCTTCTGGTATGAGAATGTTTGGGACATTTAGGACCAATGCATAGTAACGGTATTTCCATTATCTTTCCTTTAAAGAAGATTAATATAAACAAATAACTAGTATCATGAAATATCTTAGATAAAATGATAAAAAGAATACCAAGTTTTGGGTTTCCCTATATTCATTGGAAAATATGGTGGAAGGAAAAATTGTGAGCTCTTTTCTTTAGTATTCAAAATTAAAACCTTGAGCAGGGAACTATGAAACTTCTGCATTTGCACTGAACAATTATTTTTTTCCATATGTCAAGCTAAATTTTTTTTGAAAAACAAGCCCAAAATCTAATCCTGGGAACACCTTATTTGGAAGAAATTGAATACATAACCTTGAGGAACCTATTATTGTAGAGTTAAGATATCGATTGGGAAGAAATGAAATCCCAAATTTGGAATGGGGGCCTGTAAGAAGAGTCACACAAAACAGGAAGGTACAGACCCTCGAACCCTTCTGAAGCTAGTGCCAACAGAATAGCCCTTTCATCTTTCCTTAATAAATTGATTCTCTCATTGTCTGAGTACCTTTTAATCATCTCACCTGTGCAGCTGCCTTGTAGGTTACTTATGATCTTATTCAGGACTCACAACTACTGACTCTACTTTTTTATAAAGCTGTGACCAAATGGAAGTTCCAGCTCATTCCAAAGAGAAAAGTAAAATGTGCGACATTATTTTTTTTATCTATATAGAAGATAAACAGAACTTGGAGAGTGAAAGAGTATTAAATAAATTTTAACTGACATTATTAATTATAGATTATAATCTAAATATCACTTCGCCACTGGCTGAATTAGTACCTTTACTAGCATCTGTTATGTGGGAATTTTTGTGGTGAATGTTCTACATTTGTGAATAAAGTCATTAAAAGTATTTTTGTTTTTCTTCTATTATGTCCAGAAATAAATCTTCACTATGGTACTCAAGGATACTTTAACTCCTCAGGACTCTGCTAAAGAAATCTTAATTGTCTGCACATTGCATACAAATTCTCATTGATTCATAGAACTGAAGACATGCTTGAATGAATGGAACAACAATCAGCCAAATGACAACAGTTAAAGGAAGAAAATTGCAACCTGACATTGGCAAAACCACTGGCACTTTTTACTTCTCAAGAACCAGGATAGCATGACTCACAATGAGGGAATTTCTTACTAGTTAAGATACTGATCACATCTGGGGGAATATACAATGTTCATCTAAAGTTATGTACTTTTAAATAATTGTGTTTATATGGTAATTAAGACAGTCATACACCTTTGAAGAAATGGGATCCTAATATATACACATATGTGTGTATTTTATATTTTAATTCATTTTATTTGTATAACATATATATATATACCACATGTAATGTTGAGAATGTATATCTGTACATGACACATCTTGATTCACATTTATTTCCTTTCCCTGGCCTCCCTACAATCCACCCAACCTTGTATGCAAAAGCTTTCTTGCCTGTTTTTTAACATCAATTTTTCCCTTAGTTTCTCCTATTTTTCCTTTCCTTTTTTCTTTTGAACATTTTTTCCTATCTCACAATACTTATCATACATCTCAGAACTCATTTACATTTTCCTTTTCCCATAACAGAGAAATGATGCAATATTTACACATCTGTGTCTTTTTTCACTTATGAGTATGTTCTCAAAGTACATACATTTGAATATAAATGACTCAAATTTATCATTTTAGGACTGAGTAATTCTCCATTAAAAAATAAAAACATGTATTTATCCAGTCTTTGTTGACAGGCATTTATGTGATGCTAAGATTTAGCTATTACAATATGAACAATAATAAAATGGATGCACATATGTCATGGTGATGCGAATCTTTTAATGCTGCCATGAATATATATATAGAGAGAGAGCAGGGAAATAGAAGGACTAGATGAGATTTTGAATCCAAGTTTTCTGAGAAATCTTGATGTCCACAGTTGGTACCACTGGACTACATTCCTACCAACAGTGGAGAAGGGTTCCTTTCTTCTCATAGTCCAGCCAACATTTGCTTTTTGTTGATTTCATGATAGCAGCAGTTAGTGGTGGAGTGAGGTGAAACCTCAGCATTGTTTTCATCTGCATCTTTCAAATGACTAGCGGTGTTAAACACTTCTTCATATGTTTCTTAGTCATCTTTACTTCTTCATCTGAAAAAAAAATCTGTTCATTTCATGTGTTCATTTTTGACTTGGATATTTAAATTGGAGGGCTGATTTGTTAAAGTTCTTCATATACTCTACATAGTAGTTCTTTGTCTGAGAAAAAGACTGGTAAATATTTTTCCCCAACTGGTAAATTGTTGGTTGCCTTTTTGCTCTGTTAGTGGTTTCTCTTGCTGTGCAAAAGGTTTTTAATAATATGAGATTCCAGTTTTTGATTTCTTTTACTAGTTTTTGTGATGCTAAGGTTTTGTATTGATTGTCTAGTGCACTGAGGTAAAACACACACACACACTCACACACACACTCACATATGTTGGGCAACCAAATATTATTTTTGCCTTGGCTTATCTTGTATTTATCTTTTATTCAGAGTCTTAGGTGGAACTATTTTATTTTTATTTATTTTATTTTATATTATATATATTATATATACAATATTTATATAAATATATTATATATAAATATATAATATTTATATTTTATAAATACTTCATTTTTATTGACTCAGTTTGATGGGTTACATTAATTATTTCTCAGACAAAATCCAGGTGTTTTACTCAACCTTGGTCAATTTGAAGATTTGTCCTGGAACACTGATCTAGCAAAAAATGACCAGAAGTCATGAAAATTTAGAAGATGTTTTTAGTTTGGACTCAGTTCCTACTGACCCTGTTTTTCTACCTCTGAAGTAGTGTGGTTTCTGTCAAACTTTCAGGCTTCTTAGCATCCTCAAGTGACAGTCACTTACCACAGCTTTGCATGAAGATACAAGTACTATATTTGGTCTATTTCAGCACTGCTCACCTCCAAGATTTAATATTTACCAGGAGGAAATGCCTATATATATATATATATATATATATATATATATATTTTTTATACAGACACAAACACACACACAAACAGATGCAAGGTTGCTTTGTGGTTCTCTTGAGATGACACCTGGATGTGGTGAAAAGGTGAAAGAGCATTTTATTATCTCAAACTGAAGAGAATGCTCCTAGGAGAGGAGGAGCTCTGTGTCAGACAGAGTGAACCACAGAAAGCTCTCATCCCAAAGGCAGTATTCTTATTTGTGTATTTTAGTATAGCTGACAACAGTTGGTAAATAGTAGTTAGGAGCTAAATGAAGGAAAAGAGGTTAAAAACTTGTTTCCCTTCAGAGAGGAGGAGGAAGAATATATATAAGGAAAGAGCAAAGAACATCTTGGCGCAGTGTAATGAGGAAATGGGCGCCCAGGGGAAAACCCAGTTCCCCAAATGAGACAGCAGGAAAACCTGCCAGAGACAACAGGGGAAATATGCCAAGAGAACATATTTTCTCTGAGGGAAACAGAGTCTGTGAAGGAAAACAAGTTGAAATTGGGGAAATAATTGAAAATAAAATCTGGAACTGTGAGCAGACAAAAGCTAATGAGTATGAGATGGAGGAGGAAAATGTGGTGCTCAATTTTATTTGCAAATAATTACCAATCACAATATATATGGTAAAGATTTTTCTTTTCAAATAATATTGCTGGAGCTGGGGATGTAGCTCAGTGGCAGCACGAGGTCTAAATTTAATTGCTGGGACAAAAAAATGAAAATAAAATGATATTGTTTAAAAGAAACTTTGACAATCACGTGTAAGGATTTACTGTGTTCTTATTCAATAATGGTATATTTGTTATAAACATAAAAACATGGTGATTATTAGTCACAAATCTGCATAGCAGTGCAATTCAGGTGTATCCAGCATAAATTCTCAGTAACAAGTTTAAGCTAACATAGCGCATTTCCTGTGTATGAAATCTCCTCTAGAAATTCCAAGATTAGGATTATTTCTTATTTAACAGAATCTTTTCATTATAGATGAATTACAGAAAGGAGAGTAATTAGGAAAATAATAACTTGTATGTATAATTTCACTACAAAAGTAGCAAATTATATTACTGAAAAATAATAGGGATTTTTCTTAAAAATCTTAAAATTGACAGCAGAGACCATTAGTTTTTTAAAACAATCATCACTTTTGTGAATACTTCGTACCTCACTATATAATTGCACCAAAAGATAGTTCATTAAGACATGACTGTACTAATTTATCAAGATGCTTTTATAAAAATTTGGGAAGTCATATAAAATCCACTGGAATGTTTAGAGAAATGTGCTTTTTTAAAAGGAAAATTTATTATCATATTCTATGAAATCCATTAATTAATGCAGCACTTAAAAATGATAATGCAGTGAATATTTACAAGAGAACAGAGAAAGGACTTCACTAGCATTTAAGTTATAAGCTGATAAATACTATAATGAAAAGGACAGTCAAATTTTTTTTTCTATTTCATAGTAAATTATATCTATTTAAAACTAGTAATTTCAATATCTTATTTTCAAATTAAGTAGATAATAGTTAGCTGAAATTAAAAATATTCCCTTTCTTTAATGGTTTGATCATCCTAACAGTATAAGAAACATGAAGATTTAAATATGAACTTATTTAAATAATGCTCAGCCTACTGATTTGATAAATACAGGATTACTGCTGAAACCTATCAAAAGGCAGCCAACCTTTCAAAATTATGCTTCTTTTCCAATACATTATCAGAAATGACAAATGTGCTTTTGAAATACTAACATCCTCACACATTATGATGTAGGTCAGGTCACGCTGTGTAGCCAGAAACAAATGTATCTCTGTAATGCCACATTGAAAAATGTGTAAAAGGAAATATAATAAAAGTTATTTGGTAACTTCTTTTTTTGGGCAGTTTCTGGGACATTTGTTCTTTGAAAATGTCAGAACTAAGACAAATACTCATCATCTCTTTGGTTAGTTTAAAAATATAATGTTGAAATTCCTTCTTTAATAGCTTACTGTATATCACAAATGGTGGTGGAAGTTTCAAAATCCCTTATTATTTTCTACAGCCTTTGCATTTCTGCAACTGAGCTGAATATAATTGATGATATACCAGTATTTTAGGTTATAAGTTTCATAAAAGAGGTCAAGGCTGCTGTCTTTCTATTTTTGTACTACCCTTCTTTTGATACATGCCTCTTGTGATCCTTAATATGAAGAACATAAGCTAAGGTTAACTCACATTTAAACTGGATAAAGGTAGCTAACTCATTATAAAATTTACTTTGCTGTTATATTTTTCTCATACAAATGATAAAGAACATTGTATTTTGAGAGAGGGAATTTTGCCCCCAAAAATTAATATGCAGAAGCTCAAATTCCCAGTAGTTTAAATGTGACCATGTTTCGAGATAAGTCCTTTAAAAAGCTAATTCATTTAAGATAAATTTGTTAGAATAAATCCTAATCCAATCTAATTTCATTAGATTGGGAGATTAGGACAGAGAGACTTGGTATTACAGGACCTAGGTGAAGATCTGGTGAACCTGGACTCAGCGAAAGGTCAGGAAAATGAAACCTGAGGGTTTTAGGCCCGGTCTACTCAACACACTAAACCCATCAGATCCACCAATGTTTTTATCTTGGATGGATCTCAATTTCTACTAGTGATAGAAATTGAAATATGGAGAATTACACTACGAACACTTCTAACTTACTCTAATAAGTTGAATATGTTTAACAAATAACATTTCTAAACATAACAGTATCCACTAAATATAATTCGTATATCTTTCAGGTGTTTTTTTTCCCCTTACATCTGGGACTGAATTTAGGACCTTGCACTTGTCAGGCAGGAATGGTGCCCTTGAAGTTAATCTCCAGTACCAGTGAGCATATATATTTAAAATCCTTTTCAACACTGATTATTAAGCCCAGGATCTTCATAATGTGCCCTTTAAAGTAAATTCAATGTACATTTAAATTTATTAATATATTTATTGAGTCAAGATCTTATTAATTTTCACAGGATAGCTTGAATTTGCCATTCTTTCTTTGTTTCCTCAAAGAGTGGTGTAAGTATATTCATGTGCCACCATTTATGACTTCAATATTATTATTTTTATTATATGCTGTTTAAAGGTCTTATTACATATTTTAGTCATGAAGAAATGAAAAGTTATAAAATTTATCATGATTTCAATAGGAACTTAGTGTCTTGATTATATCAGCCTTTCCATAAACCCTGATAACACTTTCTATAAACCCTGATAACCCTTAGACACCGATTAATATCCAATCTATATTTCAGAGAGCATTAAAAATCTATTTGACCATCTCAAGATTATCTCATGAAAATATTGTATCTGTGTAGGAAAATATAATATCAAAATCTGGTGTTCCACTTCACGAAAAGGTAGGGCACCATATACAAAATATGACAATGTCTTCTCAAGGTGTTTGATAATTTCTCATCAATTACAGGAATTTTTTTTCTGCTCAGGGCTGGAATAAGAAGTTAAAAGATAATATTTAAACACACACACACACACACACACACACACACACACACAATCTTCACACAGCTTTAAGATTTCCAATGATCCTGCATCACAAATGAAGATTTGCTGGATTATTTTTGTGTATAAAGAAATAATTCTTGAAGCTTTGATAGAAGCTGGCATTTGAAAGCAAATTGCTTGGATGTATGCATCATTCAATTTTAAAATACATTTTCTAATTTCAGTGCTTGATCCTCTCATTCCAGGACCATATTTTGCAAAAGAGCTTGTGAAGATTTTGCCCTTTGCTCTTGTCCAATACTAAAGAAGCTCATGGAGGACACAGAGCAGTGGTGATGGTCATGACCACTCAAGACCAGAAAACAGCCAGAGATGATGCATCCAATGGTTAACTTCAAAGGGACATGTAATGTACCAATAAAGATTTCAATTAAAACAAACAAAATTTTTTTTAAAAAATACATCTTCCTCTATGCCACTGTTGGTTCAGCTGTCTTAGTTTAAAGGAGATTCTCTTTCCTAGCATTTTACGTAGCTATTGGGTATTCTATTTTGGATTGGATCTTTCACATGCTGACATAAACTTCTGCATATTTGAAATGGTAAGTTTATTTTAGCACTGTGTATGTGAGTGGAATTATATGATACAAAACTCCAGCTTTACAGAAAAAATTGAAAGTATAGATGATTTCTGTGTCTCTAACCACCTCTCATTTCCTCACTATTATTTTTGTTATAAAAGATGAATCTGTATTGTTATAAGCCCATATTTTAAACCAAATCTCACTAATGGGGTTGGGTATTACACTGGTTTTGAATATGATATAATTAATCATATTCCTTGCTATGTTCAAATTAGCCTCAATTCCCTAAAAACTGTCTGTCTCTACTCACTCATCACTGCTTTCCACATGGACCAAAGGAACCTCTGGTAATCTTAATAATGTTGTAGGTTTTATATTTTTCTCTTTGCATAAAGTGATGTGAATTGAAGCATTTAATGGATAGCCTTCTCAGATTGGCCTCTGTCAATGTATGCATTTGAGTTTCTGCTGTGTTTTTTCATGTTTTGTGCATTATATTTATCAAAAGTAGTATCATTTTCTGACTGTGTCACAGTTCATTCATTTGTTCCCCTACAGAAAGACATCTCAGTTGCATCAAATTCTTGACAACTATGAAAGGAGTTGACACAAATATTCATCTACAGCATTTTGAAAGGAGATGTTGTCAACTGACCTGTGCAAAAAATAAAGAATAAAATAGCTTGACTATATTATAAGATAATGTTGAGTTTTTGGAGAAAGTGTCAAACTGTATATAAAGTCATCTGTCCCATTTAGCAATTCACTCCCCAAATCTTAAAAACTCTTTGTTCTACAGCTAGGTCATTTTTTGAAGATATCAGCTTTCATCTTCTAGGGGACATGTAGTGGTATCTTAATGTTTAATATCTAATTCCCTAATTATAAGATGCACAGCATCTTTTTATAAAATAATTTCCTCATTTTTATCTTATTTGGTTAAGTGTATAATCTAGTAGACTTTCTTCATTTCTCCTATTTTAATGACTCTATATGTTATATATAATAATCTTTCACTAGATGTCTGTTTTATAAGTACTTCCTCAAAGATTGTGGTTTTTCTTATGAGGCTTCTATTATGATGGCATTTCTTGTAGAGAAACAAATTTTAGTTTTAATGAAATCCTGTATATTAAATATTTCTTTCATAAATAACATATTTGATGTTATGCCCATAAAGATATTTTCATATAAAAGTCATCTAGATTTTATTCTGTTTCTTCCAAAAGTCATATTGAATTAAGTTTGTGAAAGATATAGATTTTTTTTCTCTTGTTGTGTGACTGAGTATGTAGTTGTAGAAATTTCATTGGGGGAAAACACTTTTCTCCACTGTACTGCATTTGCTCCAATGGCAAAGATCAATTAACTGTATTTATGTTGATAAGTTTCTCTGATTTCCCTTTTGATGCACAGCCCTACTAGTATTTGTCTATTCTAATGCCACATAGTTTTAATTACTTTAGATTTATAGTACATTTTGACGTTGAGTACTCATAGTCCTGTTCATTTTTCTTCTTCAATGCCAGCTAGTTTGGGGCTTTTTCCTCAATACAGAATATTTAAAATCAGTTCACAATTTTATTTTCACATTTCAGTATGCTTATCAAAAGGTTTTATGCTTTCATATTCAAATTTTACACATTTTTAATAGTAAATGGTAAAATACTTTCGTGTCTAAAGTTTGTTCCAAACCTTGGTATAATTATTGTTCGTTCCAGGAGATACTTTTGCCAATTATTTTAAGATTTTTAAAAATATAGACAATCATATCATTTCAAAACAAAGCGATTTATTTCTTTTTTTCCCCAGGATATATACTTTTTATTTTAATTTTAGTTTTATTCTATTAACTAGGATTTGTAGTATTATGTTTAAAAGGGATAAGGAGGGACAAAGCACCATAACAAAAGGAACAACAGCAGTGGAAAGGTATGTTCATAGTTTAGTATGTGAAATGCTGTGAAGAGAAAGTATTTTCTATTTAAGAATATATGTAGTAAAGACTAGTAAAGATACATTGGGCACAGTTTTATCTGGTCTGTGGTCTCCAACATACCTAAGAAGCAGTAGTTAATTTAGCAAGCAATACCTGAATAAAACACAAATATACCAACCTTGAGATCTTTGCCTTCAGAACCCTGCAGTAGAAGTACTGGTTCCAACATTATATATTGGTAATTACAAATAACCATGTTTTCAAAAAAGTGTAAATTTAAAGTGCTTTGGATTTAATTTGAGCATAACTATTTTAATTCTAGAGTGAAAAGTCATGTTGGGATATAAGATCTATAGATTCTCTGCACACCAGAGAACATGGCTGAATTGCTTATGGCTCGTAACATTTTACTTCCACGTTAAATTATTCCAGTTATCATTTGCAATATGAAATTGTGATTTGTTTATGCTTGTAAATTGATGATAAAACCCTCATAAACTTTGAAACCTAAGAGGAAATAAAATATTTTATTATTAAGTTGTAAATATTATCTTTGTTAGTAATATTAGCAGCTGACATTAAGTTTGCCTGTCAAGAAATAGTTGATAGCTTATTTTCTTTAGTATGTGTACATTTACACATTTATTATTGATATTTTATTGTAATAAGTTGTGAAATTCTAGAGGTTTTTATTACTTATTGTTTTAAATAAAATTTCTATTATAAACAAGTAATAATTGTTGAAATTTTGAACATTTTACTATGTATTTTCTGAAAGGCTTATATTATTTTGAAGATTAATATAATGGATACTATCCTACAAAGATATATATAATATTAAATACATTAAATTATGTAGATATATATAATTAATATTTTGAAGAGATTCTCGACTTAATGAATTGAACAAAGAACCAATTTTTCATTGTTATGATACTGAATTTTGTAGAATTTAGACTGCACTCCAGGTTTTGAAGGATGCATCCAAAGAACATTCAAAATACTGAAAAATTATCTGGACATTTAATGATTTTATACATATTTTAGAATTTTTACAGATGATTATACTGTTGCTAATATGAACCAGTTTCTGGAAAATTCAGCCTTCAGGTCACCACAGAGAATTGAAAAATAGAGGCATAATTAGGCAGTAAAATGTCAAATATCCAAATCTGGATTTGCAGACCTTAGTGATTATTCCCCTCATACTAAATAATTTATGAAGCTGTACGAAAATATCCAGTTAGCAATGGAGCCTCTTTTTCTTCTTTTCTGGGGATGTTTCGATATAAACTTAGTTCTGTAGACCAGTGCATTCCATGACAGACGGGACTTTTCTATGCTGAGATTATTGAAAAATATGACCACTTGTAGGCCCAGAAATGAAATATTAAGCCTTGATTTGCGTACTTCTGGGCACTGGGCCCTGTTTCTCAGTGAGTGGACCATCAGATGAAGCTTTGCTGTTGCCTCTTTACAAAGCTAGAGCAAAACATATAACTTTTAACGTATAATCATGTACTACTTGTGGAAATAGCATTATTCTTACCCTCTAAGTGCTATGGTCACCTCTCCAGCCCACTTACCCAGAAAAATGCACGGCTGCTTGAATACATACTTAGAATATTTCTGGCCTATGACATGGAAGAGGATTGTACAAAACATGAGACAGAATGTGTGGGTGTTGCACATTTATAGGAAGATTTTTCTTAATAAGTCTGTGTTGATTCTTTCCCATGTTGCACTGCTGGTTTACTCCTTGGGTTTTGTTACTTTCTACTGTTGACCAACACGAAGGCTTTATTACAAACCTTAGATCTATGTGTTTCTTGGGACTACAGTGTGTAATTTGGATCATATGAGTGGAGAAGTTTTTCTACCTAGAGACAATGACAGTTGATGACTAGTTCCTAGTAATAAACTCACTGGAATAGCTAACCTAGGCCCCAGAAAGAGAAAATAACAGCAGTGTCAGTTATTTGAAGAAAGTTTGTATGTGAGCCAAAACACAATGCTAATGTGACTTACAGTAAGAATTTAAGGTCTTTAGTGGGACAGGAATTAAAAAAGAATAATATGGGGGTGGGGATTTAGCTTGGTGGTTCCTGCACCTGTCTTGCAAGCACAAGGAGTTTGAGGCTGAGCAAAGGGCCAGCCTAAACTACACAGCGAGACCCTGACAAAAAAAACAAAAAAAAAGAAAGGAAGGAAGGAAAGAAGGAAGGAAGGAAGCAAAGAGAAAGAAGAGAAAAGAAAGAAAGAAAATAGAAGCTTCATATGATTTACAGTTAGTGAATAGCAGAATTATAGAAATGAAAGGGACAATCATAGCTTTTGGAGACATCTCACTAGGTGCTCAAATGAGAGCAAGCATATTCAGAATTTTGTCTGAAGGTGAGCTCAGCAAACTGTGGGATGGACAGAGGCAAGTTTTAGATCTGGGACATAATTGCACTATTTGTTCCTCAAACATTGTTAAACTCAGTAGAAACTAGGCTGTAAGAACTCATTATGTATGACAAAGCTTTTTTCATCCTTTATGGGTAATGTGAAACTGAAGCATGGGACAGATTATTATTAAACTACTACTGGGAGAAATGTGTCAGGCAAGTTTTAGAAAGAGTTCTAGGCTTAATCACAAAATTTGTGTGGTCAGAGTTACGACATGTTTTGTTTTGTTTTGTTTTGTTAAGTACTGAGTAGATAATAGAAGATACTAACACCTCGCTAGATAATGGAAGATACCAACACTTAAAGTTTTCCTGGAAATTACAGAGAGTTAAGCAGTGAAAGAGCTTCTTTAAAAAATATATTCTGGCATCATAAGAACACGTCAAAATTTTGCTACTCTGTCCTTCAGATAGGATTTCTATAGTTTATTTGTTTTATAACTCTGGAGAGAAAATCAAAATGAATTTGGGTTTTCCTTCCTGAAAGAGTATGTCAGTGAGAGAGCATCACTGCACTGCACAGACCCAAGCAGTGCACTGTGGCTTCTTTTACAATTATGAGGCCACTGTGATCTGTTCTGAATGAGACCAAAGTCTATGGTCACCTAGCCCAGGTGTCCACCTTGGGAGTTAAAGGAGTATAATGCCAAGCAATAACAATCATGTTTTCTATGCATATAGAAAGCACAAAGTGTGGCTTAAGTATTTATTGGCCTACATAGCTACTGAAGGAAGCATAATGCTTAAATACCTCAGCCTGTAAACATGATCACATTTGATGGGAATAAGTATCACAAGATACCTTGAAAGCCCATTTAAACAAAAGCAACTCAAAGACTTTCTATACCTTTGAGAACTTTACAGATGATTGAAACTTTTGACAAAAAGATAACTCCAGTATTCTGTGGCTACTATTCAATCATGTATAAACTGTCTGGATCCTATAAGATGAATATTGTCTCATTAAATCAAACAGCTCTCCTGTCTAATATTCTCACGAAAATGGATTATTCAGTTAGTGGCTAATATTTGCCATCAAGTACTTAGCCTTTTCACCCACAAGCAGCTGCTTGTTCATTAGGCACAAAAATCATCTTTCTGGCCTTGGAACTCACAATTTCCACAAGACTGGTACTTAATACAAGGTTCACGGGTAGAAACTACTTGTCTTCAAAAGAACTATGCAAGGTAGAAATAATATTGATTTGCCATGATGAATGTCTCTACATTTGTATGATCTATAAAATTGTTTAAAATATATATCTTTTTCTTCAAGATAAAACATGCCTACCTAATACAGAAATCTACCTCATAAACTTATGAGCCAAATATAATAATCTGATTCTATGACCATACCTTTAGGACTCCATGTTAAACTGAAGTAACTGAAACACTTCCACGATGTTCACCTCTTTTTAGGGTCTATATTTTGCATCTCTTTGTAAATCTTTGAGCATCTCAAAAATGATTGGAACTTTTGGGGCTGGGGATTTGGCTCAGTGGTTCTGGTGCCTGTCTTGCAAGTGCAAAGACCCAGGTTTGATCCCCAGTTAACCACATATCATATTAGGTGTGGAGACTCACGCCCAGCAGCAATCAGTACCCCATACCACAGTGCCAGGCGTGGTGGCTCACACCTGTAATCCCAGCACTCAGGAGGCAGAGGCAGGAGGATTGCTGTGATGTGAGTTTGAGGCTGAGCCTGAACTACAAAGCGAGACCCTGTCTCAAAAAACCTAAAAAAAAAAAAAAAAAAGATTGGAACTTTTGGCAAAGATTGTAAGTGATATCAGGTATACATTTTTTCTCACGCATGTGCCAAAAAAAGCAAAAATATCTAAGAAAAGTAAATGAATCATTAAAGATAATCAAATACATACAGCTTCTCCTTGTATTACATTCTAGTTCTAGAACTATATGCAAAGCCTACTATGATATCTTAAATCACATGAAGTGACAGAGTGCACACAAGCTTACTCATCTGACCTAGTACAGATCACGATGACGTTTGAGGTGCTTGCTATTTGCTAACCATAGCAGCATCCCCAACAAAATCCTCTATGAGACTGGCTGATCCTGCTGTCAATCACAAGTAACACGTGACCATATTCCCTCTACCTCAGCTCAATGTGTCTGCTTCAGAGTCAGATTGGAGAATGAGAATGAGATATTAAGAAGAGTTAGACTGTTACCCTCTATTTTCCAGAGTGAAACACTTCTATTAAGAGCAGGGATATTGCAAGATAGAACCGCAGTAGCAAAATTTAACCTAAGGTACTGGAAGTGGAGAATGTCTTGTTCAGACTGAGGGTCTCTGGGCATTAAGTTAGGCACTTACTGTGCCCTCAGGGTGTTGTGCAACACTCCTCTCTGAGAAATAAACATGCTGATGTGGGATTCTTTGAAGTAAGTCACTACACATTGAGTTGCAAGTATCACTGGCTCTTCCAAAAGTGACTACATATGTAAACTGTCTGGGTATGAATATGCCTTGTTCTGGCAGGTGAATAATGACCTCTCTTTGCTATTTTACATATAATAAAAACCCCATAGAGTTTCCAGTAATCATATTTCATCGTGGACAGGCTACCAAGCAGAGGATATTAAACATTCTTCTGATCCGATGATGTAAGATCTCATTTTACCTCTGCAAGCTGCTTTTGAACAAAACCTTCAAAACTCTTATGCTTTTTGACCCCACAAAGAATGTGGAACAACGGTGATACAGAGGGTCCTTGACATAGGAAAGGGCCTTGAAATTCACTTGGTTTCTTCTTGTGGTAGCTTACGTTAGTTGAGTAGAGATTTGCCTCAGATGAACTAATAGAAATACAAAGGTGATGTCAATTGGAGAAAACCAAACTAATACTCCATTGTCATTTGCTATCATGTGCTTGTATAAAGTTTCTTATCTCTTGAAACATCAGAATATGAAGAGAATATAATCATAAACAGCTGGGCACAATCATTTTAAGTAGCTAGGTACATATCAAAAATTATGTTTATAGATACAGGGACATTTTACTTATAAGATGTAAAAATATACTATTTTGAGATATTATACAAATCTAGTGTTTAAAACCTTTCCAAAAATGTGTATTTAGTTCATCTGCTAAAGGATAAATTTTTGCCTGGCATAATATGAATGCTTTATAGATTAAAGTTACTAAAAAATACTTTTTTCTGTATGCATATCATAAAAATGATTGGAAAATGCTGTAAAAATGAAGCTATGTGGACCTCATCAATTAGTTATGATAATAATCATTGTACCCCTTTTAGCCATTGTATTTTCATAAATGCACATTTATGAGAGATTGAAATAAATAAAAATTCTTTTAAAATGTAATTTACATATAATCCCACAGAATTTTATTACATGGTGAAAATCACACATAGAAATATCTTTTATGCATTATTGTAACATTTAGAAAACATTATACTATGTTCATAATTTATACTTCTGAAAATATGTAAGGTAATATTAACATATACTAGCTTACCCCATAGTTATGTCAAACTACTTACACATAAATTTATTTTTTAATATCATGATTGATTTGAAATATTATTTTTAAAAGTGATAGTATGAACTATCTTAGAACTGCATCTCTGCACATTTTAGTTTATTTGTAGGATCAGAGAGTGGGCTACATTTTGTGTCTTTTTATACAAATCTTTCCATTGCCTCTGGGCTTTGTGATGTTCTAATTACTATAATAATCACGTTCAACATGTGGTTTCTTGTTCACAGATGTACAAAAAGGACATATGTAAATTCTGTTATATCTGAAAAACCCTAACCCATATGTTAGTTGTCCTTCTAAAGTCAATAGTTCTATGCATTTCCATCAATATTTCCATTAATAAAATTAATTATTAATTATTTATATTAATAACATTATTTCTATTAAAATGTATTCTTTCAGCAAAATTTCCTCATGCACAGGGAATTACAAATTAACTGTCTCTACACTTAATGTTTGTGTTCAGCATTGCAGTATGATACTCTTTCCAAACATTCACTTCTGGTTTAAGCTTGTTTCGGGAATGTAGAAAGCCAGGCGCCTTCCTGTTCAGCAAGAATATAATTGACAGTTAACTTGAAATCTTGCACGTCTCCTGATCCTCTTCAAATCTTCCCTGATAATGAGGACAAGTACAGCAATGCCAATTACCAGGTATTTTCAGGGAGAATAGAGTAAGTATTGGAAAACTTAAAAAAGTATGGTTTTACTAGCAAAAATCTTTATGAAGTAGCCTTCACTTAAAAAGAGCAATGCAAATCATAAGTGAAGTGTGTGAAGAGGAGATCTTAGAACCATACCTATGGGTCAGAATTAACATTATTCCATTCTGTGCTGACACAAATAATTGGAAATATATATTCTAACCAAGAAATCCCTGAAATCGTGGCATTTTTTATTTCTCTTAGGCAGACGCTACTCAGACAGGTGCATCCAACTACACTGACGAGAAAAGAGAAATAATTTACCCAACGATAACTATCAGTTATAGTGACAGATACTTTTTACCAGGGAGACATCAGTTGCTCTCCTTAGATTTTCTTTAATCCTTATCCCAGTGGAGTGGAAAAGAGGAAAAATTTCTATGGCCATCTTCAAGCAACACAATTATTCTCCAACAATTGTTCTGCCATGGATTTTGTTTTGAAATTTTCTGACATGCATTAACATTCATGTGCACACATACAAGATAATTACCTTGTAAATGGATTCATACTTTTCTAAAATGAATATTAAATCAATATTGGTTTTATAAGAAACATGTTTCAAATAACTGAGAGTCTGTTATTATTAATACTGAAGATTAATTAAGGATAATTAACAATACAATCTTTTCAGTAATACAAAATAATAGATGCTATAAAATTAGAATGACTGATAAATTTATTTTAATCACCAATCATTAAGAAATGTGTTTTATTAGCAGTAATAGTTATGTTATTACCAGAAAAATTACTAGTACTAGTTCTTTGAGTAACGGTACCATGATTATTAGCTGTAGTACAATCTCAGTTAATAGGTAAACCTGTGCATAAGGGATATATTTATCCTCTTTCAGCATATTCTTGGATACTCATTTAATATTAGAAAAGTTTCCACAGACTATTTTAGCCATATCATATAGCATGTGCATTGTTTTTAATTTCATGTTCATTGTTGTATGTGGTTACCCGGAACCAAACCAGGGCCCTTGTACTTACAAGGTAGGCACCGGAACCACTGAGCTAAATCCCTGACCCAGGCCCAAAGTGTTCTTGCTAATCTTTAGTTTCATATATAAGAGTTCTAGTTTTGAAATTTCAGCTAAACTTTCACCAAGTACATCAGAACCTTCCCTAACCAGTTTAACTAATATTGTTTGTGGGTAAGTAGTCCTGACATTGCTTAACCTAGCAAAAATTGTTAAATTTATAAACATAATGCTATGTTTCTATACTATTTCCTGTGTAATTATATTCTAAAATAGACATTTTAATGAGCCTGATTTTAAGAAAGTTTAAAGTACATGTCTGGAAGTTACACAAATTCTTCACTGAACAGCAGGCAATGTTTAGGATTCCTGATATTTATAGAAATTTGTAGGTGATCAACATCAAGCCAGATCTAAGCAGCAGATTGTTTCTGAAATGGTCGACCACAGACATGCATAAAAATACCCCATGCATCTGGCTGAAGAGTCTTAAAGTAAACATGAAATTTTCAGAATTTCATTTAATTTTTTTTTAAACTTGGTCTTAGCATAAGTGGAGCACAAGTCACATGGATGGGTGATGCTCTGTACACATGCAAACTGCACAGGAGAGAACTGGTTGTAATACACACATTTCCTCATGTAAATATAGGCTGTGAGTGAATTGCCAGGTTTGGGGCTATGCAAATAAAGTGCAGAAAGATAAAAGGCATCGTTCTGTCATTGGAAAAATGATGGAATCAAAACGGACATACAAATGAGGTAATATATATCTCAATCCTAGATGTCAGTTCAAAAAAAAAAAAAGAAAGAAAGAAAATGAAAGTTATTTAAAGCTGTTTAAAACAATTAATTACTTGGTCAATTTTTTTCAGTGCCTCAGAAAAATATGCTAGGGTCTGCAACTAATCCACAAGGAGGGTAACTGATATTTCACTGTATATGTTGAGCGATTTTAATAATGAGAAAGGCAAAAAAAATTATGGAGCTTACTCAGATCAATGCTCTGCAGTGCTTGAAGAAAATCAAAGCAAATGGTCCTGATCCTAAATCTATATGCTTTGGTAATAAAAAGTGTGAGAAGCACTAGGAAACATCTATATTTAGTATGTTAACGTATAGCATTTGTAAGGAATTACAGCATAAACATCCAAACTGGGAAATTTTACAAATGGAATATATTTTGTAACCAAGACAGGTCAAGAAACTAAACACTTAAGATGTCTTCATAAGTGAAATAAATTGGTCACAGATGTGTAATTATCATATCATTTCTCTGCTATGAGAAAAGGAAGATGTAAATGAGTTCTAGTATATATAGTTGATATCGTGAAATAAATAAATTTAAAAAAAAGAGGGTGTAGGGGCAAATAATGAAGGGAAAAAGAATGTGATAGTGATAAAAAAGGAAACAAAGCTTATGTATATATGGGGTGGGGGAGAGGAAAAATGAGAATCAAGTCATGTCATATTCTGGCACTAACTTTCAAGGTTGAATGTGATTATGATGTGTATTCATAATGTAGCAATAAAGACTGAAATTAAAAATAAAAAGAAACTAAACACTTCCAGCATCCCTCAAATATTTGTCCTAGTCTTTCTAGTCACTATATCCCTAAGGATTATACTATTCTGGATCTAACCTCAAGTATTAATCTTTTTACACACAATAATTTACTTTGAGATAATTTCAATCTCTTACAGTATTCTCTAGAATAGGAAAGAAGACTTTAATCTTCATTGAGATTCTATATTTTGTCACAATTGACATTTGCTTTTGCTGTTCCATCTTCCCATCCCTGGCATTCATTCCTTTCTTTCGCTGCCTCCTTTCTTTTACATGAAATGTCCAACACACAATATGCACACAAGATTTTCAATCCAATCGTATCTCCAAGACATTATCAAAAGTCAAGCTTCACATTGCATTGTCCTTCCTTCCAAAAACTCATGAAAGTATTAAAGTTTCCCTTAACAAGGCCTGTCCTCTATCTCATGTAAAAGTAAGTGGTAAGAGGGCCATGATCTGCGATTCATAATTTTAAATTCTGTGCCCGCATTTAGTTGATTGTCTTCTGTAAGAATTCTGATTTATTTCAGTTGGAAAGTTCTCTGTATCAAAGATGTGAGTTGATTTTTCTTTTTCCCCTGTGTACTATTATTCCATGATTCTTTTACTTTAATGCATTTGTTTGTAAATTTCTCAGTAAGAAAGAAGATGAAATTTCTGCCATATTCCTCTGTGAATATTGGAAAATTGCTATAAATTTGGGGGAAGTGTCCCCTCTCATTTTAATTGAGGTTTAAGACAAAAATATTAATTCCTTATGTCATTTACTAAGTGGATTTTTTTCCTGTTGAAACATCTTCTTCAGTATCATTTTTAGAGGCCTGACTTCAAACAGGGTGATTGTCCCCAACCTTCCACTTTGAACAAGCCAACACCTTATCTCATCTTTCTTTAGCTGTGCAAACCCAAAATTTAATCCTAGCTTCATTTCCTTTTTTGATCTGGCTCAAATGGTCCTTCTCAATTATCTTTTTTGGCTCAAATATATGTCCAATAGAGTATCTCTCAGCTTAACTAACATTTTATATATTCTATAGCAGGTCTCATTTCATAGCACCTTTTGCGCTCTGGTGAATTTTTTTGTGAAATATATAATGTTTCACATAAGACAGAAAGAACAAGGATTAATGTTATGATTAATATCATCTCTCACATGTTTACTACAGAAACCAGTGATTTCTGAGCATGAATCTTGCTTTGAGTCCAGCATACTTTTCAGGTAATAATGATACACAAGGAATAGATGCATCTCCCAAGCCTTCTGGATAATCCAAAGCATGAGATTATGTTCATTAAAACTGAAGAATGTGTTCTAGAAATAATGGAAGTTAAAAGTAGGAAAACAATTTTGAGAGAAAGATAACATCTGTCTAAGAAAAAGAAGAGGATCAGGAAATGGGTTTCTCACCCCGCCTGTTTCTGCAGGGGTTTGGTGGAGGAATCCTGTGAGGTGAGGCATATACAAAGTGGAACAAAACTATATTCAACTAGTAAAGCTGCAAGTACAATCACTTAGGTAATATTGATCCAAAGAAAAATTACAAGGTGGACAAAACTATGATCAACCAATAAGAATATGACAGGTAGCTTCGGTAATATTGGTTAAATGAGTATCCAATGGGAAGACAAGTCATATAGTAATCATACAAAGATTTCCAGTCAGGGATCTTCCCTGAAGGGGGTAGGTTAAAACCGTGGTCCCCCACCTATTTAGATATTTATTTAGAATATCAATCTCTGCTGTTAATCTTAAGTGAGTCTGGTAGTCTCTTTCCTTTTACAGTACGGGCCTTCAGTGAATGTACCTCAATTGTTCTCCATGTTAACTCCTTGAAGGTGGGACCTGTCGAATGCCTACAAAATATCTAACTAATTTGCTCATCTGCGATGTTATTAACATAATGTTTAAGTTTAATTTCAACAGAGCTTCTCATTGTAATTCAAAATTACAATGTAATTACACTGTAATTGTAATTTTGAATTACAAGTAATTCAGAACTTTGTAACATTGTTTGGAAATTCACATTCTATAATTGAAATCATAAAATCAAGAAAAAAGACAAATATCTCAATATTTTCTGAAATAAATACTTGCCAGAGAGAATAAAGTCATTCAGATTCCAAAAGTGAGAACACAAGAATAAATTCTTAAAATTTATATTTCATTAACAAACTCATTATTTGAAAATTAATATGTAGAGTCTATTTTACTAGAAAATGCTCTGAATGATGGTCTCAGTTTCTATATTTACATCTTGTAAATGCTAGATGAATTACTATAAAACATATAGGGGACGAGGGTCATATTTTATATAAATATAACAATGATGGATTAAACAAATTTAATATGAAAACAAGACAACCCCTCCAGGCTTAGTCTCTGCTGAATTGGATTAGCCAGGCAACTGCTTGAAAAATACATGAAAAACAGAAAGCATAACTCAAATTAAAGAAATTGAAAAGCAATTTGAAGTTTTTTCTGAATAGCAAATAAATCAATTTTATAAAAATTGTGGAGATTATTGCACAAAACTGAAACACTATATCAATATACTGAACTTTTTAAGAATGAGCTTCAAAGAAAAATAGCTCTTGTTTGGAAAAATAAAAACTGTCAAAGCCATTTTCATTTTCCTATCACAAGTCAAGATTTTGAGAACACATATTATCCTCACACTAATAGTAAATGTGCAAGTATATTGTGTACATAATACATCCACTGTATATAGTGCTTATAAAAACTTACAATTAATTAATATACTGCTTTCAAAAATTAACACGAAATTTTAAATTATTTTAACCTAAATTCTAACATATGAACTCATTCCATTCAGGTTTTTGATTGATCTTTTTAAGATTAGCCCTTCATTTTTTTTAATTATCTTTATTGGTACATTAAATATACACATCATGATTGCACTCCATAATGGGGATTTGTACCAGTATAAGACATAACTTAATTCTCATTTTTTCCCATAGCTCCACCCACCCTACCACCCCCCCATAGTAGCCCTTCAATTTTGTGTACAGTAAATGTTGACAAATCATTGTGATGTACTTTCATTCCTTCCTCTCAATGAGGAGTCAGTGAGAAATGTGTTCCTCAGTAGCCTTTAGCTTTGTGGTGAGCTTGACACATAAACCACCCAGTGCAGACATCAACAGGCCTGCAGTGATTTCTGACTTCTTCATTAAACAAATGATGAGCTGATTCTCTTCACAACTTCAGACATTTCTTTATAAACAGGTCTTCTGATACTTCTCAGAAATAGATAATTTGCCTGAGTTACTTTTCTTGTTGCTGAGACAAAATGCTCCACACCCAAAGTTAAAGGAGGAGAGGTTCATTTAGCCTGAAGTTTGTAGAGGTTTCAGTCCATAATGGCTGGTTTGAAGGCAGGATGGCACATAGCACCAGGCGCAGGGCAAGAGTCCACGGTGGACAGATGCTACCAAGGCAACGAGGGGCCCAACTGTGTCTGTCTGTCCTTTTTTATATTACTCACACTATTTAGGATGGGTCACACATACAGGCTTAATCCCAGTATCTTGAGCCTAGCACTGCGTATGAATCAATTACAGTATCACACACTCTAAATCCAGCCACCTCTGAAAAAGTCCCATGTATGACTATTTTGTGTGTGTTCTGCTTATTTTATATTTTAATTAAATTTATTGGTACATTTTAGATATATATTATTATCTCATTCATCACTGAGAATTTGTACTTACATATGACGTATCATGATTCCTGTTGTTTTCCTTTTGCCATACCCTCCTTTCAACTCCTTTCCCCACCTATGTACATAAGCTTTGTTTCCATTTTTTGCTCTTTTTACCATCAATTTTTCCTTTCCTTTCTTTGCTTTCCTTTTCCCCTTCCTCAGCTCCCTTTCCCTTTGAATATTTTCTTCCTATTTCACAATATTTGTTACATATTTTGGACCTCATTTACACCTTCAGTTTCTCACCCTAGAGAACTAATATAGTATTTATACATCTGTGTCCTATTCATGACTTTTATAGACATTTAAATTTGTTAGAAATACTACAGGCAGACAGGAAGAGGTCCTGGAAGAAGTGAGTGCAGAAAGTAAGAACATACTACAACTGTGGCTGATGCTGCATTTACTGAAGGGTGAGGCTCAAGATAAAGATGGAGAGATCATGCCTCTTCACTTCCCTAGGGATGAATGATGGTGGTTGATTTCCTAAATAGCCACCAATCAACTTCCATGCTGCACCAAGACCATCTGCTTGACCCACCCTTTCCATGAAATGTCCCTGACCCAGCCCATCCAGGAAAGGTTTTTTTTTTTTTTCCCTGTACCCTTGCTATGAGACTTGCTTCCTCATTGGATCCATATCACATAAATGACTGCCCTTGTAATCTTATTGTTGACTATATTTTTGTCCTATCTCAGGCCCATGTCATGATTTTGCACCCACCTCATGATTTTGCTCTATAAAACATCTTTGAGAAATGGACTTGTGAGGAATTCACTTTCCAAGTGTCCTCTTGTGCCTCTTGAACTGAGTTGTTTATCCCTCAATAAATATTTCCTACTTTCTATTCAAATATTTATTAGCACATTATGAATACACATCATCATCACATTCAACATTGAGAGTTTGTACCAGAATATAACATGACTTGATTCTCATTTTTCTCCTTCCCCCATCTGCTCTGCAACCTCCCCACCCACTATATACATAAGCTTTCTTTTTAAAATTACTATTGCCTTCTTTTGCCCCTCATTATTTACCCCTACACCCTCTTTCCTTTTAAATATTTTCTATTTCACAATATCAACTACACATACTAGAACTCGTTTACCTCTGCAGATATATATGCACTCATGTTTAAAGCAGCTCAGTTTGTAATTGCTAAATTCTCGAAACAACCAAATGTCCATCAACTGGAGACTGGATAAAGAAGATGTGGTTCTTTTATAGAACATAGTATTATTCTGCCATTAAAAATGATAAAATTGAGTCATTTGTACTCAAATGGATGTACCTTGAGGACACCCTCATAAGTGAAATAAATAGGTCACAGATGTGTAAATATTTCCTACTGTTAAACTTCATAGTTCTTAAAATTCATTCAAGTTCAGAGAACACAAATTTGATGCAATAGACCTTGCAGGGCAATAATATTTCATTTAAATCATTTGGAAGTACTTATATCATGATTGCATGAAGTTTTGGACAGCCATCTAAATAAAAGCCATGGCACCAGGCTTGGGTCTCAGCCTCTACCCTGGGCTGTCCTATCGATCTGGGTGGCACAGCACTGCACTCAGTGGCCCTCCCTTTTCCTTAGTGTGCATGCTACCTCCATATCATGTCACTACTCAGTTGTGCTACACGGAACAAGTATCCTGAGAGTGAATTTATAAATTTCAGTATACCATGTTCATTAATTCGTATAATTTTAACTCACATGTATTTTCTACTTTGTATATGAGCACTTTTATTAGTATTTCAACTCTTTTAGCAGTCACTGAACTATATATTAGACAAGGGGCAGGGTGAATATGCAAATAGGTCCATTTTTCCTACAAATATCAGTTTAAACTGATTGTAGAGAATATATAGCTACTCCTTTCTCTTTGGACCACCAACATTAAATCAAATTACTACTCCACCTAATTAACTTTGTTATACTTAATCATAAATAAATAATGAATTTCTGAGCCTTAGAAACAGATATTCACATAGCAATTTAAAAAGTTGGAGAGGAAACTCATAATGGTGCTGCTTTTCCTTAACAATATAAAATGTGTCTCCAATGCTTATGATTCTAGTGAGAGGAGCAAAGACAGAGAGATACAGAGAGAGAGAGGGAGAGAATATTGTTTATTTTAAACTAAAATAACATATTTCATTGGTATCATCATTCACATTTTTTAAATTTTTCATTTCAAAATAAACTCAAAACATATACAATGTGCATAGATCATCAATAATTTAACAATATATTTTTATAACAAGTTTTTTAAGTTCAAATTACATAAAGGAAGATTTATGATCATCAAACCTTAAAGCAATTGAAGCAAAGACGAATAAACTGTGAAATATATATTCCTATATTAATAAAATATATTTTAATAGTTGTAATATTTTATATATAAAAACACTGATTATAGGAACCTGAAATTTTTCTTTTATAAATGGAATGGGAAATGTTATCCAAGATTATTTTCTTTGATATTAAAATTTAGCAACTATACTGATTTTCAAAGAATATTTTATTTGTGATAATTAGCAATATTTGACATTGCATTCATTGCTCCTCACTTCTATACTAGAAATTCTCATTTGTTGGTTGAATTTTACAGATTAAAAGAGAATATCAAATTCATTGCATTGCAAATTCATTGCTCCTCATTTCTATACTATAAACTCTCATTTGTTGGTTGAATTTTACAGATTAAAACAGAGTATCAAATTCATTGCATAATTCACAGCAGTTAGAGTTTGGTCCAAACAACGGAAATAATTTTAGGAATCAGAGGGAAATAATTTTATTTTAGATATCAGAGGTTTATAAGAACATTTGATGGACAGGAGGAGTGAAGAACAAGAAAGGCAAGGTAAGTGGACAGGAAATTAGTGGGCAGGAATTACATTGAATATAATATTTGTCTCCCTTGCCCTGCTAGGTATATACACACAAGAATCAAAAGACTCATATCACAGTGACATATGTGCACCCATGTTTATAGCAGCCCAATTTGTGATTGCTACACCTTGGAAACAACCCAAGTGTCCATCAACTGGAGACTGGATAAAAAAGCTGTGGTTCTTCTATAGAATGGAGTATTACTCTGCCATAAAAATGATAAATTTGAATCATTTCTACTTAAATGGACATACCTTGAGGATATCCTCATAAGTGAAATAAATAGGGCACAGATAGATACATATCGCATCTTTTCTCTGGTATGAGAAAATAAAGATGTAATGAGTCCTAGCATTGTATGTTATATATTGTGAAATAGAAAATGCTCAATGTAAATAGGGTGAAGGGGGAAAATGTTGAGATTGTAACAAAAAAATAAGGAAACAAATTTTATGTATATGGGGGGGTTGGTTGGGTGGGTAGGGTTATGGGAAAAAATGAGAATTAAGTTGTGTCTTATACTGGTACAAATCCCCATTATGGAGTGCAATCATGATGTGTACATTTAATGTACCAATAAAGATAATAATAATAAAAAGATATTTGTGTAACTCTCTGTAGAGCCTCCAATTTTATTTCTTAAAAAAAATGGAGGGGATGCTAGTAAAATTGAAAATGAGCCACCTGGAAAATGCACTATATCTGCTTCCCAGAATGCCTGGAGCAAACACTACTGAATACTTTCTTTGAAGGGTAGAGGAAGTAGGCCATGCTGGCTCACCTTGGAGTGAGCTCTAAAGCATTGTTGTTTATTGGTGCATTTTATATACACATTATGATCATAATCAACACTGAGAATTTGTACTTGCAAATGACACACCTTGCTTCTCATTTTTTTCCATTCTCTTGTCCTCCCTACAACCCCCACATCCCTTTTTCCATAAGCTTTGTTTCCATTTTTTGTTATTGCCATCAGTTTCTCTTCTTTTCCTTTACTTTCCCCTACTCATCCTTCCCTCTTTGCCTTTGAACATGTTCTTCCTATTTTACAACACCTATTGTGGACCTCATTGAATCTTCTGTTTTAGATCTGAAGAGCTGGGATAATGGGTGGGCCCACTTTGTAGCCAATTTTCTGGCTCTACATCAATGATCTGAGTAATACAACATTGGCTCAGGACCAGGGTGGCCAGGTCTAAATACAATGGGAGAAAATAACTAGATAATTTAGCTTATGTGTAACAAGTACCTAGGCATATCCCTAAGGACCTTCTTCCACTGTTGATGGATTTGATTACTAATTACCATGCCACTGACTACACAGATTTGGCTACTTTTTTGACTTTTGTGTCATAACAGTTCCTCAAAGTGTTATAAATATGAAAAATATACCACCTGACAAAGAGACTGAGTAAAACTTTCAATATCTCAGACTACATGTTTAACTGCATCCCAAACCTTAAGGTCTAAAACTCTCAATATCAAAACAGCTCAGTGTCGTGTACTCTTCTCACTGACCTGCTCCCCGCAATAGAACATATCATGTTTTTTCCTTTCAAATAATCACTAATCTTCCTATTACTCCTGGAGTTTTGCCCAGTTTTTTTGATGATATTAAGAATGTTCACAGAACCCCAGTCCAGTAACATTTGTACTTCTCACATTATTGGAATCAAATCCTGGACCGTGAAATGTGTAATTCAATTGCCTCCAGCCTCTGTTTTTTGGCAAAAGCTAAAATGGGGCTGAATCAGAAAGAGATACTAGTACAGTCACATTTCAGGCCACTATGTATGTGTACAAACCTCTAAATTCCTCTTTTTCCATTTATGCCTCATGATCTAATTCCAATAGTCATTAACTCCTAACATCCCACTCAGCTATAAATTCACTAATGGTCAATCCATTGTTAAAGTTTGCATCATTTTATCCAATAACATTCCAAAGCCTCACCTCTGAATTCATTAAATTTTAAGTGTGCACTTTAGATTAAAACTATAATCAGACAACGCATTTAGAAAATATGCATAAAGACTGTCAACTAATTTCTAACATGTAAGTTGTCATAAGACAACTCAAGCATATAATGACAGTTTTCATTTCACTATACTTTTAATTAAGAACTTGGGAAATTATTATTTTTTTCTTTAGTGCTTCCATCTCTTACTTTTGGTAATTACCTAATAGAAATTTTTAGATAGTTACAGACTGATATTCAGTGCAAAGTAATAGACTTTTGCTTCAATAAATATATTTTTGCAATTCCTATCTTCACCACATATGTTAATTTAACGAGTGAAAGTCTTCATTTCAGATTTCCATTACTTCTAAAACAACTTTTGCTGTTTTTAAACTATTCTTGGAATTAAATTTATGAATCTGTACATAGGCACTTTATGGCGATCTATTTTGTTTCTTTATGTTTTCCACTACAAATACTAAACCAATATATTTTTATTATATTTATTTTGTTGTTTTAACCTTTCAGCACCATGTTTAAATTATTGTCATATAATGGCATATATAAATACATATTACATTTATTTTTCATATTTCTAGGTTTTTTTAGTTTTTATGTAATATTTCTTATTTAATTATAAACATATTTGAAAGTCAGTTTTATTTTACCCAGAACTATCAGGTAATTTAATCAACTGAGTTTGTTCATGTACTTATTAAAAACCTTCTAATAGACTTACCATTACTTATGTTAAATGTTACTTGTTTCAATTAAATGGTTGAGTATATGTGAAAGAAATTATTAAATTTCTTTGAGCTCATAGATCTGTTGGTATGAATCTTTTGAAATTTATGTTTCAACTCTATTCTATTAGAAAATCAGATTTATGAGTCATACTGCTCTACTTTCTTCAAAGCTTTATTGTCATTTTTCAATTACCCTATTACACAATAACATCTATTTGTGGAGGAGCTTAAATCTTATAAATGCTTTAGCTTATGAATAACATGAGTTTGGTGCCTGATCCCAGATATTTAAACATTTCTCTGTTTATCTTTACTACTTATGTGACATTTGGGGTATATAGAATTCGTTTGATTCCATATTAATATGTCATTGAATGATGAATCTTTGATTTTTAGAATAACCTCTTAATTTAGGTTAAAAAGTTTTATTTTATCTATGGCTTCCTATCTGTGTATTTTCTTCTCCTGTCTAGTTGTTTTATTATTATTATTGGTAGTAGTAGTAGTAGCAATAGTAGTAGTAGTGTAGTAGTAGTATCAGTAGTTTTTTGAGATAATAGTGACTTATTTTAGCAGAGTTTTCCAAGAATTTTATTTTTATAGATTTATTTTAAAACTTTAAAATGTATTTCGTATTTAAGATATGTTCTAGAGAGTAGATTCAATTGCTTTCCCACAAATACCAACTTGTACAATGTCATGCACAGAAATATCTTCATAAAAGCTTAAGAAAGTAGATGACAGACCAAACTGATTGTAGCATGAAATTGTTCCAGAGACCATTCCACTGGCTATGATGTAAATAACTAATTTCATAATCTGTGAAGAATTAATTTCATAATTATCTAATTTTAAAGAGTGAATATATATATTATAGTATATGCATACATACATGCAATCTTTTTTTTTTTTTTTTTTAAACAGGGTCTCACTTTACAGTTCAGGCTGGCCCTGAGCTCAGCCTCAAACTGACATCACAGCAAACCTCCTGCCTCTGCTTCCCAAATGCTGGGATTACAGGCATGAGCCACCACGCCTGGCACTGTGGTATGTGGTAATGGTTACTGTTTGGTGTGTCTCCACACCCAGTATAGTATGTGGTTGACTGGGGATTGAACCCAGGCCCTTACGCTTGCAAGACAGGAGCCGGAACCACTAAGCTAAATCCCCAGCCAGCAATTATTATATTTTTTAATACCTTATATTTTGCTCTGTCACTTTTACAGTTATTTTTTAAAATTATCTTTATTGGTACATTATGAGTGCATGTGATAATCACATTCATTATTAAGAGTTTGTACCAGAATATGACATGACTTGATTCTCATGTTTTCTTTTTTCCCCCTACCCTGCATCCCCCGGGCCCTGATATACACATTCTTTGTTTTCTTTTTTCTTTATTATTACTACATTCATTTTCCCTTCATTATTTACCCTTACACTCTTTCCTTTAAATATTTTCTACTTCGCAACATCAACTAAACATACTACAACTCATTTACAACTTCATATTCTCACACCTAAGAAAAGATATGATATTTACACATCTGTAACCTGTTAATTTTGCTTATGAGAATATCTTCAAGCTACATCCATTTGAATATTTTATAATTTTTAATGACAGAGTAATACTCCATTCTATAAAAGAACCACATCTTTATCCAGTCTCCAGTTGATAGATATTTGGGTTGTTTCCAAGACCTAGCAATCACAAACACTTTTAGAATTCTAATAAAGTGAATACTGTAGTACATAAGAGCTATATATTAAATTTAAAATTTAAAAAGCAAAACATTTCAATGTTTCATGCAATAGCCACTGAAATTTTTATGATCAATATGCTAAAAGTCTCCCATGGCTTCTTCCAGTTTTTGTAAAACTCTGTAAATACTACCTGTATAAATGAAAGTTATTCGTTTTAACAATAAAAGTGAAGAATTAGAAATAGGATTATTTGTTATACTAAAAGAGTTAATGACTCATTAAAATTTGTTTTTCTAGTCCCTGCTTAATGTATTATATGTAAAATATGTTCATACTGATGTAATGATGAGGACATCCTGGATGTCTATATACATTTTATATGAAATGTCCATTAATTCATTAAGCAGTGATCAGAAAAAAAAAATTTTTCATTAAAGATAATTTTATTTGAGAATTTTACACCAAAAGAAGCTATGTAACTTGATGGTTAATATGTGGATTATTTTCTAAAATTAATCTACACACAAAGTGTGATTATAAATATCTCTCCTGAAATAAAAGTACCGTGTATCAGGACTTATATCTTGGTTTGTTAAATAGACAGTATATATTTTGAAAACATTCAATGCAAAATTTTGATATTAAAATTATATAACAGCTTTTTTTTCTGAATCAGGAACTTTTCAAAGAATAATTCATAATACTGGCAACTTTCTAAACTCAGAAAAAATATGTAAATGACTTAGAAAAACTTTTCTTTAATCCAGATTGACACTCTTGCTAATAATTCTTCTGCCTTTTAGAGATTTCCTTATAATTTACTTCTCCAATTTAGGTACTTTTAAGCCAAGAATGTTAAAATATTTCAATTTAATAGCCCACCCTTTTGCACACGCAACATCTTTCCCTCATTAATTGCATGCATATGGGAAAATTGCTTAGTTTTTGAGTAACTCAGTGAGATAAATCAATAAAATTAGTCTTAAGGCAATAATTTAAAATTCAGTGTTAAACCAATTCAACTTATTTAACTAAAATCTTACAATTTACTGTATGATGTTTTGAATTGAAA